>JAFVLL020028331.1:0-108364 GCA_021397915.2 Tor tambroides
TTGTCACTATTTACAAAGTCGGTAAGTGTATGATGCCTAGTGTTTTTAAAATCTGTTCAGATTTTAAAAGTCGTGTAGTGTATTCCAGCCTTAAGGTGAAGACTGATGTAGACTGATGTGGGAAAAAATATAATTTAATGCAGTTTAACATAAAGCTGCAACATAAAACGTGAAAAAATGAAGGGGTTTTAATACTTCTGCAAGGCACTGTATATCGCTGACTGACAGACTCTAGCACAACATTCAGCTATCAGACCATTCTGACAAAGCTTTCTGCTTCCCTGCTTGTTTAATCACGGTTATCTCTGTTGTCCTTTCACCTCCCTTGTCCTCTTCATTTCCTGTCTTTCTTGTCTTCGTCACTCTCTTTTCCCGTTTTCTCACTCTCTTCCTTTGTCTGTTTTGACTTTCCAGACTGACCTAGATCTTCTGTTGTTAAGTTTACACTCTCTGGATTACACTACGGCTTGTAACTGTAAAACCTACACATGCACACACCCTATGAAAACTACTGACATTTTAATCAGATCACTCTTTGGCATACTGTAACCTTGGCAAGTTTTTCTTTCACAGTGCTATTCACTCTAGTTTCCTGTATAAATAGATGAGATGTGACGTTTAATGGAAACTCCAGCAGAATTCCGGCTCAAACTCATCAACATTCCCTACAGCATTCTGTAAAGCAACTGTATTTCCTCACTTCTCGGCACAGAGTATGATGAATTCATCCGTGTTGAGGGTGCAGAAAGTGAATCATATCAGATTGTGTGTCCACATCACAAAACACATTTGATGTGCTACAACACCTGTCTCTGATTATAAATGCGTAAGCATTTTTTTTTTCTTTTACTATGAATAGTAGAGAGATTACAGGAAATGATGGGGAGAAGAGGTGGGAATAGAAAAATGCTGGGAGCTGGATTCTGGAGCTGGAAGTTGCCTATGAGAGCACCACAGCACAATGTATGAAATCGCATGCACCAGTTGCTAAGCTACAGTTTTGTAACAACAATTCTGAGAAGATGGCAAGAAATGATTGGAAGAAGAAATGGGAAAGGTGTCCGAAAGTGTTGCAAGCCAGATTTAACCTCACATTAGTACCATTGGTGCAATGTATCAAATCACATGCACCAAATACTAGGCCACTGTTGACAGAAATGCATATGGTATGCAAACTACAGCTCTCAGCTGGATAAAGCAAGCCAGTGTCATGCTAGTAAAGTTTTTTATGGATGATGATTATAATCAAGGTAAACACGATTATAGTGACATAAGTGTAAAGTGTACATAGTGTAAAGGAGCCGTACATTAGGCTTGTGTGTATCCGTTATTATTAATGTGCAAACTAACCATGTATGTGTGCTCTGGGTGCCCTGAACACTATAACATATTTCTGCTTCAACACAGTTCAGTATATTCACGTAGTTGTCAAAATGAATGTACAGCGAGTGTTTTATAACGGATGCTCACCGAAGAACCGTGTTTTGGAGAAGTTTGAGATGATCAGTGTTTTTGTACATATGGGCATGAGACGCTCCAAACACAGACACGATCGCTTGTTCTGGCAGAAAAACTAGTTTTAACCTTGATTGTATCTAGAGTAAGAAACAGTAGCAGCGTTTCTATTGCAGATTTGCGCAAAACTTTAGCAATATTTTATAAATGTCGATAAAAAAATATTACGAAATGACGTCATTTCCATTAACTGATGAAATAATGATCATATGACCTTTTACATACGCCATGTGACCTGAAAATGTGGAAAAAAAAAAAAACGTTTCTATTGCAGTTCTGCGAAATATTGCCTGAAAAACCACCTCATGCAAGTGTAAAAACTTTTTTGCGATATATGGGTGTTTTTCTGAAATTGACGTGTTCCATTAGGCATATTTTCAATTCGCAATTTCAATTTGCGCAATTAGAAGGGTAATGGAAACACAGCTAGTGTAACTGGTCCTTCATCAGCAGTACAGCACATTCTCCACCATAATCTTCGACATAGCGTTCCTGTGAGATAATGCAGAGCAAACGTGAAAACCACAGCTGCATGCAACTGTCAGTCACCGCTAAGCCCACTAATCACGTTCCCATGCGATTCCTAATCAGATATTAAAAACCATAGCATAGCAAAACGTATCGACTATGGGAAAAGTTGGTGTTGTACTGTTCCCAGAACAGGTTACTCCTCACACAGCTGTGTCAGTGTATGTGTTTCACAGGTTGTCCATTTAGCAGCTGATGTAGTGGTGATGTAATGCTGTATTATCAAAAATGAACAGAGGGGAGGAAGGAAGGGAGAGCTAGAGAGAGAACACGCTGCACAAACACTCACATGCAGCTGGCTGTGGTGGACGTAAATACATAGGTTCTCAAACAGGGTTATTACAGTATGTGTGTTTATCCACAACATGTGAGGTGTGTGTCTGTGTGAGTGTAATTGCTTGTGTAATAGGGTTGAGCTCAGGTGAGCTCATGGAGGCGCCATTACCTCATACTGGTGCAGTATTTGAATATTCAGATCCAAAGTGCCACCATCTTCTGTCATGCATGAACTGATAAGCTATCAGTCAGCAGAACCCAGACAAGCACCGCAGATAACAAAGCTCATAATTCTGTTCCGTGTACACTCAATTTGCATGATCCCACCAGTGACGTGCACCTTCACACGAGAAATAACGAGTGTGTATGTTTTACTTTTGATTACTCGACTCTCTGAAATACTGGTTACTTACTAGAGGACAACATAAATAAGAAATAAGAATAATAATAATGGTTTGATTTTAAGAACCAATTATCAGTATTAATTAGTTGCTTATTAGCATGCATATTACTAGTATATTGGCTGTTTATTAGTACTTATAAACCACATATCAATGCCTTGTTCTGCATAACCATATTTTATATCCCTTAATCCACCCCATACCTACACTTAGCAACTACCTTACTAACTGTTAATAAGCAGCAAATTAGGAGTTTGTTCAGGGAAAACTCTTATTCCCTAAAGTGTTACCATAATAATAGTAACAGTGATGTTCCATGCCCACACAGACATTGCAATATTATCCCTACTTAACATGAATAAGCTCCGAAAAGTAAACAAGAACTGATCTTTTAACATACAGCTTGACAGTTAAGTAGATCCACACCCACAAAACATGCAAAATCTTCTATGACAATCACTCCACTGGAAAACTTCCTGATTCTCTTTCTGTCAAACAAAAATCTGTGTGTCACTGAACAGAAAATATCATTATCATTCAAGCAAATAAACAAACATACTGAGTTCAAGACCGTTCTGTCCTACATGTTATAGCCCCTCTATAAATCACTGCTGCTGTTTGCTCAAACCTTTTACTTCAAAAGTTTACCACAGGGATGTCACCTTGAACCTGCCAAGTCCCCAAAACAGCTGTGCCATTACAAAGCCCCATCACAAAGCACCTCATCTACTACATGAATCGATTCGC
This sequence comes from Tor tambroides, assembly GCA_021397915.2. Lineage (NCBI taxonomy): Eukaryota > Metazoa > Chordata > Actinopteri > Cypriniformes > Cyprinidae > Tor > Tor tambroides. The sequence goes on from JAFVLL020028331.1 coordinate 3,468, forward strand.
TCAGTGATTGAATTGAGTTTGAATGACTCAGGGATCTCAATCGACCCCCTGTGTAATGATCCTAGATAGCCATAACCTGGATGAGAGTTTAAAGAAGCCATTCGCAGCCATCACATTTGAAATTACTCAGTGCGTGTGTGAGAGAGAAAGAGAGGGAGCAGGAGCTTGTTGGGCCATACTAGTACTGAGTTCCTGCTTGACTGGTTTGGAAAATTGTGTGAGTAAGAGCGTGTTTGGTGTGTCAGGTTCAATACTTGTGGCTGGTCACCTGTCTTGTTGTTAAACCGTAAAGTTACAGCTGATAATAACCGCTTCTCCACACACAGACACTCACTCCACCCACTCACATGAGGGCTCGTTAACTAACTTTATGGCTTCTGCGGTTTTATCCGCTGATGCTTAGGTGTTACAGCTAACATTAAACTGACAGAGTGACTAAATTTTTTTTATACAGGGGACTTAACCAATATTCAAAATCGGATGGAAACAAACATAACATTCAGAAATAATATGTAAAGATAACACATTTGCATTAAATACAATATGCTTTTGTACTGAATGTCAAAACACCCACAGGCATGAGGCCACCATGATCCCTCCATGTTGTTGTTGCTTTTATACAACATTTCTATGAAAATGAAGTTGACACTTTACTTCACATCACAGTACTGTGCCTTTGTTATGAATATATACATTTGTCAAATTTGATATTATGCCGTATTAAAACAAAAGAAAATACTTCCAAAGTCCAAGAATCAGTCAGACTTGGTTACTGTATGAATTAGTTGTTTTTGAATGAACTGGCTGAGTGAATGTTTCAATTACTTCTCGATGATACACAAAATCACTCTGTCACCTACTTCCATAACAATTTAATCTCCAAAAAAGTCCCACTACTAATGTACAAACTCACAGTTTGACAGCTGACAAACTGTAATTAGACAACGTCAGAGCATCACTCACATTGTTTCTCATTAATACACACGCAGACACAACCAAACAATATTCCAACAGAAACACATTAAAAGCAACTCTAAAATGGTTCATGGTTAAAGAGGAAGTGTTTGCATCCAGATTTTAGATCTAAAAAGAAGTGCAATTTACAGTTCTTAGAGTTCTTTCATTCATTCAATGATGTTCTTATTCAGAATTAAAATAAAGTTAAAAAAAAAGTTAATTTTTTTTTTTCTTCAAGCAAAAAACAGCTTTTCTAAAAAGTGAAGTACTTAGAAGAGTGCTGCCATAAACAAAGTGGTAATAACCGTGTTTATGGCAGTTGCACTCTAATAGACGGGCTGTTATGATGTTTTACTACTGTGGCAACAACAGAAATCTCACACACAAACTTAACATACTGCAGCTAAGTGTGACAAATGTAACAGTCATGGGTATTAGTAATATATACTGCACCATTAACAACACATAAAGGTATTTTACAAGGTGGGAGGGAAAATTTTAGAAACAATATAGTTATAACAAGATGTTTACCCCTATTGTTTGTGGCTCTGCTTCTACTCCTGGAGCGGCTGCGCTGTCTCTGTAGCCTCGTTCGACCCAGGAGTCTGTAGTAATATCCTGGTCTCCCAGAACCTTTCCGTGTAACACCTGACATAGCTCCTAGCACGCTACTGTCACACACACGCCTCGCATACACACGCTCAGTCAACAAAACTTTAAAGATCCCTTCTGTGCATAAACTCCACAGTTGTGCAGTGACATCCAAAGTATCAGAGGAAATCCATTCCAGCACTCAAGTCTGGGAAAAGTCCAACTGTAAGAGGGAAAGTTTGCTTTCTCTCTCTCTCTCTCTGTTGCTTGATTTCTCACTGAGAGGGGAAAAGCTCAAAAGGCTCTTCAGTGCCACATGCTCTCTCTCTCTATCTAACACATACTCTGTCTCTAAGTAGTGCGAAGGCAGAGGTATGCCATTGAAGACAGAGAGAGAGCCAGAAGACAAAGTTTGTACGAAGAGTTTGTGTGAAAACCAGGGCTGGATCAGGAGAAGGTGGAACATATATAGGGTGAATTGGATGAAACTTGTCAATTTTTTTTTTTTTAATTACAACAATAAAAAAAAAAAAACACTAAAAAATATAAATACAAATATGAAATAATGTTGCATAAAGACAACTAGCATATTTTTAGCACTACTAAAATTTTATTTCGCACTTTGACATCAAATTCTCATTAACACTATGCATTTTACTTTTGAACTGTTTAATTTCAGTCATTTTTTTTATTCTTGATACTGTAATACAATTATTGTTTATTTAAATAATCAAATTTAAAGCAGTACAATAAATACTACCATGATGCATAAAAACACACTACCAAAAGTTTGAGGTCAGTTTTTAAAAGAAATCTTTTATGCTCACCAAGGCTGCACTTATTTGATCAAAAATACAGTAAAAACAGTTAGATTTTTGTATAAACCATGATACATTTAAACTTAAGACGATACATATTGTTTGGGAATGAGAAATGTTGTAAGGTTTTATTCATTTCACTTGTATAGGTGTATGTATGTGAGATTCAAAATAAAAGAAGTTCATCTGACTTCTGCTTTAAAACAATTCCCTTTCACTTTTCTTTTTGGACCAATTCAATTTCCCTACAAATTTTAATTCATATCCAAATTAGATGACAAGTCACATTACTATGACAAGCTTAAAGATGAATATAAAGCCTGCTGATATAATTCCTATTCATCTCAATGGCACTTGCCTACAAAAGCATGAAATTTGAAATCTCTTCACTTATGAGCTGTGATAGCACAGGCAGCATACAGGCAGTGAAAATTTACAGAAATGTCCTAAAACAGCCACTGAGTAGTTGCTTGGAGAGAAATAAAAAATTCCATCTAGTATAATTTTCAGCCAGATGGTATAAGCTACAGTACTGCACCTACCAGCAGCGGCTAATAGGGCCATGGTATTTAGCCAAACCCTGACCCCTTGGGTGATACTAGAGGTACAAAAAGGGCACTTTATCTTTAAATTGAATGAACAATTAACCTTTTCACCGTTCCACGGTTTTTTGAGATGAGCCATTTGAACCGTACTGAATTCATTTAACAAACACAAATAACGGAACATGCCTTCTGCATCAAAGTCCACTCAAATATATAGAAAACATATGTTGACTCAAAAAATCCAGAATTTTCTAAACACACAACTGCCTCGCAACCACAGTGAACTCTCCAGCTCAATCCCTCAACACAGGAATTTTGAAAAACCAGTCCAGGTGCGAAGCAAAACGAAACGTGTCTGTGAGATAAAAGGCTTGGTCAGAGGCTGGAGGTTTGAAACCTGTCCAGATGACATCCTGGAGCTGTGCCAATAACTGTGTGTTGTCTTCTAACAAATATGGACAGTGAGTCCTACCATAAGCTGGCATGGCTGAATGGATTCCATTATACTACTTGTGTCAAAGATCAATGCAAGACCGACACAAATTAAAACACTGCAGTCAAGGCTCTATTCCAGTCTTAGAGACAGTCCAGTCCAGGTTTTAGATGTGAATCCTCATAAGGGGCCCAGACTAGCTTCTCCAGACATGGTTCTCATCAGCCAATCAGGAGCCAGGGCTGAGGGTGTGGGTCAAGCAGCTGGAATACAGCAGAACAGATGGACACAAAGACACACATGCACACTCATTTACAAATGATTTAGTAGATTGACTAAAAAAATTGTGAAATTAAACACGTTTTTGAGAGGTTACATAGGGAGTGACATCACAGTAGGTGTGTACAAGAGGTGGTTCACCAAAAATGAAAATTCTGTCATTATGTACTCACCTTCATGTCATTGCAAATCTGTATAATTAGGTTTTTAAAGACAAGAGGGTGAATAAGTGATAGTGCCATTTTCATTTTTAGGTGAACTATGGCTTTAAAATCTCTGGGGAAAGACAATATCAGAGTCTCAGTATCTGCAAATGCAACACACGTCGCACCACCTGTTGGGGCGTCTGTGTGAGTATCAAGCCTCTTTCAGGGAAGCTGGATACACAGAAATTCAACTCTATTCAATTTGCCCATTGTTATCCATTCAGCCTCCCTGCTTTCAAACGATTCCCTGCCCAACCCCCTTCTGTTTGACTGCTGTAACTCCCCAGGTGACAACAAGCCCAGTGCCATAAAGCAGTCAAACTGAGAATCACACTAAAATACTTCAATTCAGCCCTTGTTAAGTCTGAGCATCAGGATTACGGCCGGATATTCCCCCTTGTGTCCCTGTAGACATATTGAAAATATGTAGCACTCTCACAACAACACACATAGGTCCACTGTTCTTTGCTTGAACGGTGAACACAAGCTGTTTGCTTGAGGTCACACTTGGGGGCAAACTCAGAATCGAGGTCATTTCCTGTTCTCATGACTTTGCCAGACTTAGACATTTGGGACTCTTGGGATTTCGTTCACCACAGTTTAAGACTATGTGCATGAGTTTGAGTGTGAGAGAAAACTGATGGACAATGAAGAACTTTCTAAAGGATTGTATCTCTTACATGCTCAATCTTGCCCTTCCAGATGCCATAATAGGAACAACACACACACACACACACACACACACACACACACGCAGATAAGTACAACATGTCTAGAATGTGCTTTTATCTTACACACTCCTGGAGAACTTTCTTAAAGGGATAGTTCAGCCAAAAGGGATGTCATTATTAACATTTTTTTTGTTTTGTTAGTCGGACACAGGCAGGAATTTTTCATGCAGGTTTGCATAGAACAAGAAGTCATTGTGACCACATGTGTTAAGTTTCAAAAATGACAAAAACACCACAAAAGAGTTTATACAAATTATAAAAGTTAAAGACATTTATAATGTATCAAAAGATTTATATTTCAAATAAATGCTGTTCTTTTGAACTTTGTACATATCAAACAATCCTAAAAAATATATATCATGGTTTCTACAAAACTATTCAGCTGCACAACTTTGTGTGTTTTTAACACTTATTTGAATTACTTCTGAAGGATCATGTGAAACTGAAGACTAGATTAATGGCAGTTGAAAAGTCAGCTTTGCCATCAGAGGAACTAATCAGGTTTTAAAATATATTAAAATATAAATCAGTTGTTTTAAATTGTAATAATACTTCACAATATTACTGTTTTACTGTATTTACTGATCAAATGAATGCAGCCTTTGTTAGCATAAAAGACTTCTTCCAGAAACAAACAAACAAACAAAAAACTGGTTACACTTTAGTTAAGGTGTCCTTGTTAGTGTAATTATACATTTAAGTACTGAGTAATAACCAGTCGGTGACTGTCCGTGGCACCCAGCTTAAAATCCTGCTGCGCCACAGAGCACCACTCACATGGTTTGCCATTAAAATACAGTATATTGGACCCAAATCATTAACATACATAATAACGTCACTCTAGGCGCTTTCTCTTTCCATTTGTTCTTTTTTTTTTTTTTTTTTTTTCAAACACCAAACTTCAAATTGACTCCATTCTGTTTATTCTTGAAGTTAACTTTTTTACCTCCTGTTTGAGGTAGGGGATTTTTTTTTTTTTTTAGTTTTTGAGTAGTCTGATTAGTGACTTAGTTATCTGACCTTGTAAGTGAAGAGAATCAAAAGATCTACTTCACCAAAGAAAAAGAAAAGACAAGCAGAATGAGAGCAGACAGAGAGAAGACAAATCTGTGCTGAAAAAGATTTGCCATTTATCTTTCTATTGACAGTCTGTTTCAGCCACACACACTCAAACAAAAGCTGCAGAAGGAACAAAAGGGCATAGCATCACCAAAAGATCCAAAGTAGGACATATTGAGATAAAGAAGAAAAAAGAATAGATAAAAACTTCAAACTTTAGAGTGACCATTTTAAGTGTTATTATTTGGCTCAATATAACCGATTTTACACAATCTTTCTTCAGTGTTCATATTCACTCTTTTCAATGTTAAAGTAAATGTTGATCAAACAGACTAATCACAACTAAAAAAAAAGGATGCGTAGTTCACTAAAAACTGAAATTTCTCAAAACATTCTCTTTTGTGTGGCATAGCACAAAGAAAGTTTAGGATGAGGATGAGTAAAATTATGATCATTTTCATTTTTGGGTGAGCTATCCCTTTAACTTGTTGCCTTAAAGGCAGTGCTTGTACAGATGTATAGGCTGTTTGGCAATTTTTTATATTGTACGTACAGTAGTACATGTTCCCTCTCAGATATGACTGTTGAGAAACCACAACTGCACACACAAACGCACAGTGAGAAGCAAGGAACAGAGGCAGACGGAGATTTGAGATGGTGGAGAACACATGAAAGACGCAAAATGAGAAGAGGGGAAGTTCAAACAGAGAAAGAAGGGGACAATGAGAGGGTGAGAGGTTGAAAGAGTGGGGAGTGCTATAAGAGCATGCCTCTGCTCACCCCACTCCGTAATGAAAAACAGCACACACTCTACTGACAACTTCAAGAGCTCTCTTTTAACTAACACACACACACACACACACACACTGCAAATAGCCTGAAACTGTGTGCTCCCACACACCATGTTATTTAACTGCTGCAGAGGAAAGAACAAAGACAGAAAAAGTGGTGGTGGAGAAGTATGGATAACATATAACTCATGTGCTCTTCAAAGAGTGTGAAAGAAAGAGAACTGGGAAAATGAGGTGAAAGAAGACAGATGTATATGTCTACTTACACTGACTCCTAATGGCTTCCTGTGTGTGCTGCAGTGTGTGGCCGCACTTCACAGAGAAAGACCAGCTTACACCAGCATGAAGGTTCATGCTAGCCAAACTGGTCAGCATAGTCATGCAAAAAATGCAGGTCAACCTGGCTGGTAAAGTTAAAATACAATGCTAGTGAGCAACGGTGATGGTTGTAACTCGCTACCACAACTACTAACTACTAACCCTAAAAAATACCTGCTGACATGATTAGATCTGAAGCAAAACATGATTCATTAGCCTTTCAAATAATGAATAGTTGGTTTTCTATCTGTATTTGTGAGGACACTTTCAAACATTTGGCCATCACAGGTAAAATCAATCCTCGATCCATACATGCAGGCATTGGGATTGGGTTTGTGTACTATACAGAGAGACATTTGTGTGTTCTTGTCTTATTTTTTATATTAAATCATTGGAGAAGATTTTGGCAAATTCTGTACTGTGCACACAGCGCCATCTTCTGGAGACAAAAAACCCTGTTTGATTAAGCCAAGTAACGCATGAAAAGCAGATATGCACACTCATAAACACACCTGGACATCATTATGTTGCCCTATACCCAACTCTTTCTGTGTATTGTTTGGCTTATGTTATCATGAAAAACAGAACAAGACATTATAGGGTTTAGCTCAAGATTTAGCTCATGCATGCATATATTGAAACAGAGTGATTTGGAATGAGCAAAGATGAAAAATAAGGCTAAAGATGATCAAGAGCAATCCAGATGCTGATTTGATCCAGCTGCTGACTGGCACTGAAGAGCTTGTTTATGGCACCATCTGAGCAGGTTATGATGATCAACTCTACCTATACTATCGTTCAAATGTTTCGTGTCAATAAGATATATCTATCTATCTATACAGAATACATTTGCATGTACGGTATACTGTTACAAAAGATTAATGCTGTTCTTTTGAATTGTCTATTTATCAATACTGAAAAACATGTACTGTCCTATGGTTTCCACAAAAAGCAGCATAACTCTTTTCAACATTGATAATAATAAGGAATCAATAATAACCATTTGAATGATCCCTGTGGACTCTCATAAGACTGAGACTGGAGTAATGGCTGTGGAAAATTCAACTTTGCATCACAGGGATAAAGTACATTTTAGAAATTATTTCAAACAGAAAACAGTTAAATTAATAATAATATTTCACAAAATTACAGTTTTATTGTATTTTTGATCAAACAAATTCAGCCTTGGTGAACATAAGAGACTTTCAAAACATTCTTTTGAAAAAAAAAAAAAACATAAAAAAATATATTTAGTTAATCTCAAGAGCATATCATCAGATCCCAATACCTAAACTTTTAATAAACTGCCATTAACAAACAACTGGAAAAAGACAATTTCTCCAAAAAGATATGGATTAAAAATGCATTTAAAGGTAAAATGCTTCTCTAGTACTAATTTGCTTGGGATACAAGTGCATATCTAAAGGTTCCTTTAACCACTAGAGGGCACTATGAAAAATGTGCACATCTGACTGTGTGTGTGCCAATGGCTCAGAGTTTGTCTGTTTAGTATGGTTCCAGGGAGACATGGCCAGCTGAGCAACTGCCATTGAGATGAATGGGAATGTTAATGGATAGCTTTCTCCAGACATTATAAATGTGTGTGTTCACATGGAGCGTTATATAATGGTCTGTTGTACGAAAAACAAAGGTACCAGCAAGTGTCTCCTCTTTCTGAGTCGTTACCTAGCTACAGCGGTAAAAAGCTGCCAATAGCACTACAGTGATATTCACACTGATGTGGCAAGCACTACAGTTCAAAACCATGAAGAGAGAACTGTGGTGGCAGAACAACTCGACTCAAACCAAACAACTGAAACAAATGTGAAATCTTATGGCGTTCCATGTATAAATATGTATGTCTGGTCTGTATCTCTGAGGATCTAGTAAACAGGTGTCCCTTTCTCACTCTTGACTGCCTGTCTGTTATAATCAGATATATTGAATAATTTATCAGTGTAAAAATCGTCTTCATCTCTGCTCTTGACCTTTATATAAAGCTTAAATCCACCCTTCCTTTCTCAGGCTTTTATTTTTAGACCTGTGCATTAATCACTTCACACTCATCCTGGTTCCTCCGGCATCATATGATGCTGTATATCTGTCACAAAGAAAGTCCAAACTTGACACATGATCAGCACAATCCTGACAAGCCAAAAGCTGACTCAATGAAAAACAAGACTTTGGAAAGCAAGGGTAAATGGATTAAACCGCTGTTGTTTCTTAGATACGCTTCAAATAGCTTGCTTAAAACGAGTTCATATGGCCTTCAGCCTAATAATAAAAAAAGATTTAAAAAGGCCCCTTGCCATAATTTATGATCAATTATTAGTCAAAAATTCATCAAGTGGACAGATGTATTTTAAAAAGGGCTCAGTGCTTTCTTTAAATTTGAAGAGTTGGTAAATTTAGACAATTTAGTGATGTGATGAACTCATCAACTCCTACTCATCAAGCATACTGAAAACATACATGGGTTCTGCAACAGATTTAGCTGCTTCCTTGCTTGATAATCCTGTTTGTTTCTTGTCTCTCTGCCAAGCAGGAAACAAATCCGTTTTGTCAATCCCCATTACCTAAGGAAAAGATGAAAGTGTATGGACAGCATGTGTGTATCAGAACATACAAACAAGAGAATAACCTGTGGATGATGTCGTCATTTGTTACACAGTACCCTATATGTGTGTGTTTCTATAAAAAAGAAACAATGACAATAAACCCCAAATCTACTGACATACTCACAGTAGCAGCTGACCCAGTTTTCCCTGCACGGTCTCCCCAAAGATTTTGCAATGTTTTGAGGAGGCGTTAACAGCAGTTTTAGGTGCCCAAATCCTCAGCACTTCAAACTCTTGCAGAAACAGCTTCACGTTATACCAATAACAAATGTGCTCATTTACACTTGTTGGACAGACCACTTTTAGCCTTTCTAGAATGATGCACTTCACATTTCACAACTTGCAGACAATTGAGTTCATATAAATTCATATCATTTATAAAATTGCACTCTTGTGGAAAAGTCTACAGCGGTCACGAATACACTACTGTATATGTGTGCAATATTCAAAGAGTTGTTATATAAGGGACATATCAAAGGGAAAAAAGTTGGTTGAACATCTATCCATCTGTAAAATAACTAAGAGAGAAAAACACATTTCAGCTTCTTTAATTAAACACACTGATCTGGAGTCTACCTTTTGTCAGTATCTTTGTAATTTGAATTACTTATCTCTTTTATCTTAGTTTCTCATCTGTCTGTCTTTTCTTTATGCAGATGAGATAGAGAGCTTTGATAATCTGAGTCATGTATCAATATCTCTGACAGATTGTTATGCAATGCTCTGCAATACAGCACCAATACAGTACAGCACCAATCCTGTACATGTGCTCAGAGACACCTGCGCTCACATGCACACGCTCATACAAACATGTCAGAGGCAAAAAGACACACTGCATCACACAGACCGATCCCTGAGTAAATTAAATTATGCTCATTACAGAAAATCATAGTCATGCCTTGTTGCAAATGTGTCGAGTTTTATATCCTTGGTAAAAGGCACAGAATAAAATAAACTTCATTGTAGGCCTATAAAAATGTCAGAAGGTCACGCCATTTCTACATGGTGCCTATTATAATTATTGTTTAAATTTAATATATAACATTGGTGCTTTTAACAGGCAACAATGCTGCCTCATTGTTTCTAACATCATGTAATATTTGATTTATAGAAACATGTTTAGGGCAAGTTTTAAAAGCCAGTAAAATAATTAGAACTTTAAAATTAAATTTGATCTAAAAGAAACAGGTTGCACTACACTTGAAACAGTTGTGTTGAAACTGAAATGATGAAATGATGCAACTGTAAACTGTGCACAATAACAGACTGAATGAATAGAAGCACTGAGTCACTCATGACCAGCAGTGTCACATGCTGGAGTCACTGATGCAGCGCAGCCAGAAAGATAGATCTGGTCACATTGATGAAAGCAATAACATCTCTGATGTCATTGTTTAAAGTATTCACAAACAAGTAATGGAAATTTCAGATACTGAGCAAGTAAGTTACTGGTACTTTCTCAAAAATAAACACATTGGAACTCTGTACACAAATCTTAATCACAAGTATTTCAGCTTTGGGTAAGTTTCAAATTTTAACTCGACCATGAGATCTCAACCATGTTTGTTTATCGTAGATGAATATTCATACATAGTCTCACTCCAGTAATAGATCACAGAAAATTTCAAAGTCTTGCAAATTATTTAAAGTAAAAAGCAAAAGTTCTGCCACATATAAATATTTCACCTTGATGTATTTTCAGGGGGAGGAAGTTACGAAGGCCTCAAAAAGCTTGGTAGAAGCCTGAAATGACACTCAAAAAAGACACACATGCGCATCTGCATCAAGACTTAACGCTAAATTTCTATTACAACACTGGATCACCTGGCTTAACCTGCACCATCACCAAAGTTATAATACCAACTTTACAGTTAGCTACATAATTATATTTATACTCCAATTCGTTTTTTGAAATATAAACATTTAAATAGTGGCTGTCATAAAAACTTGACAAATTTATTCAAAAGTACATTAAATTTTACAAACAGTAAAAATGATAATGAATTTATATTTAGCAAAATGCTCCTGTGTAGAGTTCATTTTACTAGCTGACTAATGAGCTTATGGTCACCGAATATGTTTTTTTTCTCTCTGAGGTAAATGTGCGTTACATGACATATTGTTTACAAGCTGTTACTTTATATTTACATCTCTACGTGGCTCAAACAGAGATTGAACAATTACATGAGACAGGATATGGATTCTGGTAAGTTGTACATCTCTTTCTTTTAACATACCTTCAGATGTTCATTCATGATTAATTCGTGCTGAAACTGGTATTAAAGCGAAAGAGATGATCAGTTCATGTGCACTCACGCTGCCGCTACTGTGATCTGTCAGTCCACATTAAACAGCACCAAAATGGTATTTACTGTTTGAATATTGTAATAAAATAGACAGAATATCAAAAGTAACAAAGAACAAAGCTTATTGTGATTTACCACGATGGTAAAGCTTACCACGATGTTCTGTTCGTTAACTGAAAACAGGCTAGACTAGGCTAATTGATTCTTGAGATTTAAGAATCGATACTGTTTCTTAAAAATGAGAATCTATTAGAATTGAGAAATCAATATTTTTTACCCAACCCTAATAAATAAATGTATTTAAATATAAAAAAAAAAAAAAAAAATAACACTTTCATATATATAAATGAATACTTTCATATAAAAATAAAATACATATTTACATACAAAATTATATGTTTAAATTAATATCAATTAAAACCCTTATGGTAAATGACTATGCAACCCAAGATCATAACAATGCCATTAAAGGGGATCACATACTCCATACTGACTGCCTAGCAAACACATCAGTTAGAATAAATAACTTTTTTTTTTTTTTTTTGGTAAATGTAAATTTTATTCAAACGTCTTACTCCTCATATGCCATCTATAGTGTCCTTCAGACTAAGCATACATGCTCTCTATGTTTTGGAATCTCAGCAGAAATGGCCCAGCACTCCATGAAATCCACTTCATGAGGCCAATACTAGCCGACTGGAACATACCCTTTGTTTTACTATAGTGACACGGTTTTTCCTCAGCCTATTGTTACTGTCACAGCTCATTACATACTGCATGCCTCTATGTGTATGACTGAATGCCTGTTTGGGTGTTTGTATGTCTACGATGAAGGAAGTCTGAGGGCACCAGTGGAAATGATGCACATTCTTCAGTTTTCCTGTTGTGACCTCGCGCTATTTTTTGTGTATGTGTGTGTATGCAGTAAAATGTGAAGTATGTCAGCATACATGTATCAGAGCTTGTCTCTGGTGCTTGTAGTAGTGCCTATGTTTGCGACAATAACATGTGTGTGTGTTTGGTGAGAAGAGGGTTTATGTTTTACTAAATAAACCAAAGCTATTGAACTTGATTTTTTTTTTTTTTTAGATACAAACACTCCTTGAGGAACAGCAGACTAAATTCATGATCTGAATTCACTCTGAGTCAGAAACATGTGTTGAAGGCTATATGTACTTGCAGAGGAGAACGAACCAAGCATGAATGTCTTTTCCTGTTTTGTTCAAGGACAAACACACTGGGCATTGTGTGTGTGTGGATGCCCAGGTCAAAGTGTCAAGCACACGTCACTTACAGCATGGCACAACACATCAGCGATCAGAGCTTCCTCTGCCTCCCTCAAACGCTGCTACCATGACAATGACAAACAATCTGCACTTCAGCTGCTGGGGAAAGTTTGTAGAAAGTCCCTCGGTTTTTGGTCCAAATTGGGGTTCTTCAACAACAACAACAACAAAAAAAACAACAACACAGTTTTGGAAAGAAATTTGCTTAGAGAACATCATAGAGCTATAGATATTTGTTAAATACAAACAGAAACTCCTGTCATCATCAGCTTCTGTGTGTGTGCACATGTGACTAACTCTTTCATAATAGCTCTGTGTTAGTGGCAGTTCATTAACAGATTCTGTTTGACCAATCATGAAAGGATCAGTTGACCAACTGATTGTTTGTACCGAGAACAATGAGCATCCTGTTTTACACACACACACACACACACACACAGCCTGCCTTTTCCAGCCACGTCTGAAAACAAGTAGTTCAAGAAGTGAATTTGAAGATTGACAAATTAAACATTCTCTTCATCAACCAACGTTAACAAGGCAGGTCTTAACACACTACAAAAATGTAAACACATATTACAGCGTGTAAATTACTAAAACTAAGGCCCCATTTACACCTAGTATTAACATGCACTTTTTTAGGCAGACTGCAATTGCACCTTCCTTTAGGTGCATTAGTCAACTAGCAAATTTTGAAAAAAAAAATAAATAAACCAGTGATGTCCTATACAAAACGCTTTTACTATATTACAGAAAAACATTACATTTCATTAACACTTCCACAGTAAGAACTAAAAGTGAAGGGGAGAAAAAGTTCGAGCATCCTTGAAAAATGCACTGGGAGAGAGATGTGGGGAGGATTTGGGGAGAGAAATGAGATATTCGAAATGTCATCCAGTAAAATAATTAAGGGGATACTGTTCATTAAATGGAGTGACCACACCACAAAACAGCAAGCAGTGTTAGTTTTCACATTAGGAAAGCAGAACACAAAAGAAAGCCAAGAACTGCAACAAAGAGCACAGATTAAAGTTCTTGCAATAAAGACTAAAGTTCTGCTAATAGCAATGTCATATATTTTGAATGTAATGTCCAATATCATTAAAAGGTGGGGTCATTTTTTTGAAAGACGGGTCTTGTATTCACCAAGGCTGAATTTATTTAAGAAATGCAGTAAAAACTATTAAATCAATTTCCATATGTTATTCCTGTGATGGCAAAACTGAATTTTCCACAGCCATTACTCCAGTCTTCAGTGTGACATGATCCTTCAGAAATATCTCTGATATGCTGACACAAGAAACATTTCACATAATCAATGCTAAAAAGTTTTTGTTGAAAACATTATGCTATTTTTTTCTGAATTTCTTGACAAATAGAAGTAAAAAACCCCCCCCCCAGCATTTATTTGAAATAGCAATCATTTGTAACGACGTAAAAGCTTTTACTGTCACTTTTGATTAATTTAATGCAGTCTTTCTGAAGCATTCATTTCTTTCATTGAATCCAAACTTTGAACGGTAGTGTCAGTCACTTCAGATAAAAGTAAAAATGCAATCCAGTCACCAGAAACGCATATTAATACCAGGTGTAAAGGGGGTCTAAGTGGAGCAGGATACGTGACCAATCAAAGGCTTCAGAGCCACAGTAAAGTTTCAGGAGTTGTGCGGGTCAAAGCGTCGGGTGCTGGGTTGGGCTCTGACTGACAGAAGCGGTGCTGGAAACAGACGCGTGGAGAAAGGGATGAGAGCGTTTCGCCGACGGGAGGAGAAAGAGTGTGTGACAGGAGAGAAATGAAGGCAGTTAACATTCCACAGGTAAAGTCCCCTACTGAATAAACCCAGAGAGTCTGTACTGTCATAACTCTCACGTGAGGAAAAAAAGTCACAAAGTGCTCGAGACGGGTGTTTTGCAAGTGAAATGAGAATGTCTTATCTAGTCTCTCTTTCTGAGGATCTATTTATTCATTTTCATTCATACCTTCCCCTATTCAGACCGTGATTGACCGTACATATTGTCACAGCTGTGACAGTATTGCATTATGCCGCAGAGACTGTTGTTCTTTCTCCATGGCTTTCTGTCTGTCTCGTTTCTTTTATTCTGGTACGACAGGCAAAGTTTAGGGATTAGCTGTTAGACAACAGTAAGTGCATGGAACCTAGCAGAAGACATGTAGTCATGCAAAGAAAAGGAATATTGCAGTGTGATTCATTTTTGTGGTGTGGCTGCTGCCAGTCACTCTAGCATTCCTAAACAGCCCGGTTCCAGGGAATGGCCAGTGTGGGGCCTCTAGTACAGTGACCCCCGGTAATCACTGTGCTCTCCAGGCCCACTTCCTTCCCTTCAGCTGCAGCCTCACTCCCTGCCCTGTCTCAGGCTATAAATAGGGCAACAAGTGAATAAGCATCAAAAGATTTTTTTATATATTTAGTCATTTAGCAGACGTTTTTATCCAAAGCGACGAAAGTTCTATGAGTCTCGGTTAGCCTTTAAATATATATATATATATATATATATATATATACACATATAGAGAGCGAGAGAGAGAGAGAGAGAGAGAGAGAGAGAGAGCGCGAGAGAGAGAGAGAGAGAGAGAACAAAAAGTAGATAAAATGGAAAAAGAATAGAGAAAGCTAGTATTTGAAGCTTTTTTTTAAAGAAAATAAGCAGTTAGAAAACGAATAGAGAGTGAAACTGTTCGAGGGTCAAGTGTTTATATATATATATATATATATATATATATAATATTTATTTACATTATAAAGTGCAGTATGAAAAATGGATATTAATTTTAAAACCTGCCAAAGATTACATTTAACAATGTTAGTAAAATTTTGTGTTTGTTAAGATTAATTTTAAGTGAGTGTTAAATGATAGATAATCTAAATGTAAAAATAGGAGAAATGAACATGAACAACTATATATCCAACACAGATCGATATGAATAAACATTTTAAAATTTGAAAATCTACGCCTAATATGTTACATATGTTGTGCATTCCTATTAGTCTGATTATGTAATATGTGATATAAATAACAGGATACATAAAAAAACCAGGCCCTGATATAAAATAAAATAAACTTTACATTAGATTTCTATCATAAATTGACTTTCAAATCCACTGTTCAAAGTCTATTTAAAAATGTACTTGTCTGCAATATCTCTGAATCATCTATTCTCAGCAAATAATCATATTTGCAGTTAATTCCAAACTGATGTTTTTAATACAATTGATTTTAAATAAATTAATAAATTAACCTCACTGATTATAAATTATACTTAATTATTTGAAGCAGGATCTCCAATTCTGAACTGCTGTCTGCTGGTGCTAGTGGACGTAGACCTTCTACACTGAGAAGAGACGAGTTTAGAAACATCAGTTATAGTTTTGGGTGAACCCTTTATCAGATACAAAAGTTTCAAAAGGAGAGTTTTTGCTGCTATCAGATTTCCAATCAGAATGCGAAATAACTTTTACAGTAACAAAACAATATCAGAGGAACTTGCTGATGAAACACTGAGTACAGCACGGCTCCACAACCCCAGAATGTTAAAACACTTAACTCTAGTTTCCAAGTTCTGGTAAGTTTTCACCTGTCCACATATACACGCACACACTGTGTCAGTGATCCACAAACAGCGGCGGGAGAATGAAAAGTAATCCTTACCTCAATCACTCCAACAGTGCAGAAACACCTCACACCATCACTTCATCAGCACATGGAGAGCCAACAGTTACACGTCCCACTGTCCAGTAACAGTCCAGCTACATCCAAACTCTCTCACTTTCCTCTTTCTTCATTCACACACTCTCTTTCTAGCGGGAATAGCAGCTTTGTGTGTGTGTGTGTGTGTGAGTGAGAGTGAATGTATGCTAGCGCTAGACTTCGGCAGGGGCATTCACTGCAAACAGAGTTCAGACCCTCCCCTTTACACAAGATCTAAGCCACGCGAGCAAAGAGAGAGAGGGAGCGAGAGAGAATGTGTGTAGGTATGTGTGAAAGAGAGAGCAAGAGGAAAAGGATTGTCTTTCCTTCATGGAGAACAATAATAGAAGCCCAACTAATATATAAACAAACAGGACATGCAGACATTTCCAAAAAAACAACAACAACCTTTTGTCATTAGGTATGACTATGTAAATTTACATTAAAATGCTTAAAAGGAAGAAAAGTACTCGTATTCCCCTTTCCCTTCTAGCACTATATACGCCACACACACATATGCACATGCGGCTGTGTAAGGGAATGCCGTTGTTCATTGACGCCCTCAGGGCAGAGGGAGGGTGGGGTCAAGAGCAGGGAAAGCAAAATTCCAGACGGATACTGGACCAATCAGATGCCTGGCTGTGGTCGAGAAGGCAAAGACATGGATTGGATTGAGTTCTACTACAGCCGAGAAGCAGCAGCGCTACACAAAGAACAGAACAGAAGCCAACCTCTCATTAAAAAATCATTACACACTCATATAACTTAGAAGAAACCAATGTGTGGAGGACTCTACACAACAGTAAGTAACGGGGACGTCACTAGAGATTTATGGACAGGGGAGCTAAGCCTTTTTTAGTGGGGTCTCACCAAAAAAAACTTTTTACAGTCCCTCAAAATGTTTTTTTTTCCTATCATGCATTTTTAATCTAACAACGAGTGTAAAATCTATCAAAATAAGCTTGGCTAAAAGTCTACCCATCACATAGATTGTGTTAGACACTGATCTAATATGACGGACTTAAATTCTATGCAAATAAAGAAATTAAAGTCCACTGGTTCTTTTGGATTTTAGTTTGTGAGAGAGAGAAAGAGAGAGAAATCAGAGCAATGGGAAGACATGCAGGTCCTATTACCATTAGAATTTTTTTTTAGTTTTGCCCTTTTGTAGAGCACTATTATTTCTGCAAAAAATGCAGATGGACTGCAGAAATAGAATTTAGAGCATAACACGCAATGTCACTGAATTTGGCAAATTTTGAATAAACAAAACAATATTAGCGCTTAATCAAATGCAATACTGACTGTGTTCTGTTTGAACGAATGGCGTAGTTTTGTCTACTACACATACTCAAGCATGTATGACGCTCATGGTGATTTCAGTGTCTGCTGTCTCACTATGATGACAGTCCACATGAACTTCATCTCCAGAGCTGCTCTGAGAGTCACTTCACCAGCGTTTCACCATTTCATTTGATAAAACTATGCACACAAAAACTGAAAAGGCTTTCACTACAACCCATTAAAATGAAAGTTTGGTTTAACCTTAAGACATATATTACATTTGTGTAGTAAATTGTATTTAAAGTAATAAGAATAATATTACAATTTACTGCAAGATTCTTTTTTGAGGAATATCACAGAATTGTATCCATGTTTTTATTAAAACAGTGAATACAGTGCAGTACATTAATGCCAAAAATAAAAGGAATTGTCAGTTTTTATTTGATTATATATAAAAAGGTTCATTAAAATGTTAAATTTTTAAGCATATTATTAATTTTAATTATATAATAATAATAATAATAATAATAATAATGATTAATAATGATTTAAATTGATTAGACATTCTTTTTGATTATTAACAATATCCTTGGGTAAAGTAGATTTTGTTTAAAAATGAAAATCACCCGCGATGGTGGCGGTTACGACTATGATATTACAAAACATGCATAAATATTCTTTTATGTCTCATACAGTACTTCCCCCTGTCTCTCATTGACAGGAAGAAGCTTTACATAAATGCATTAATATTCATGTATTTAATTACTTTTCTATATTACTTTTGTATATTTTGACAATAACTCCTATTTAATTTACAACTTTATATCTCAATTATTGTATTTATCTCAAAATATTTAGTTGTCTCAATGAAAATAAAGAGCTAGTCTTATCAAAAGAAAGGAACAAAAGACATGAGACATATTTTACATTCACTTTGACGACTGTTTCCAACAGCATCACAGGACAGTTATTATTCATTTCTACAGAACCACCTCATACTCTCATTAAATAGTATTAACTTCTTCCTTGATAACAAGCTCCACACTCAGCACTAAAAATCACCTCTTTTCACTCTAGCTTTAGTTTTCATGTTTTGATATTACACGCTGAGTAAACACTATATAAACCTCTAACGATGCCTTTAATGACATTGAGGTAATGGAACCGAAACTAATTAACAACTAATGATTGCCAACTGCAGCGGACAGAGTTAATACTAACCTGATAAGGTGGCAGACCTTTTAAAACAGATCTTTATAGGTATACAGTCACTGCACAATCAGTTACTTTGATGGGGTAAAAGCTATTTCTACATCGAAGTGCCACATTTAGACCAAGTGCTAATTAAGCAGCTTAAACACAATTAAAATTGTCAAGATTATTTATTGCAATCTGCTGAAAATCGCTCTCTCCTTTTAGTAATAAAAAGTTACTTTAGTATACATCTTATTTATTTTAGAATAAGAATTTTTATAAAGATTTCTAGATGTATGTTATTATTATTTGTATTATTTTATATTATAAATAATATAAACATTATTATAATTAAATTCTTTTATCCTTTGTTTTTAATAAGGAAACTGCACCTTTAAAGTCCTGATCTGGAAGTGTCCTATTCAGGTCATTCAGACTGAAACTGAAGAATTTTTAAAAAATAAATAAATGTTTTCAGAGTCTTTCATAGCTTTCAAGAATCACATAGGAGGGGTGTAAAGTTACAAGTATTCGTATTTGTGTAACGTTACACCCCTATCACATAGATAATATACAAAAATAAGAAACAAACATCATCATTACTTTAGCTACAATCTCACACAAGAGACAGAATGCAGGTTTTAGAGTATAAACTTCCATAGCATTGAGGAAGAATGTCAACAGCTGTCACCACAGAGACAAAGCACTCCCTGTGAATGACCCATGGGAGGTCCAGGATGAGCCAATGTGAGAAAGGCCAGTGGTCCTCATGAGTGCCTGTTTTGAAAGCTGAAAAATGACAGAGCACCTGAATTCCCGCCTGGAAATGAACAAGTGCAACATTCCAGAGTCTGAAAAGGCCGCCTCACTTTACCACCTGACAGTCAGAAAAGCCCTCCAAGAGGAGGAGGTCTGGCTTAAAACACCCTCAAAATAGGTCCAGCATTCTCCAACAAGGCTCATGATACATGCTTGACATAGTCAAAAATAAAACGTTGTAGCAGAATGGCATTTCCGCACTGGATCTATGAAAGGACTTATTAGCAGACTTCAATAGTGAACTTCTGTAACTCAGCTCTCACCGCAGCTCTGCATTTTAATCAACTAAACAAGAAAGGAAAACAGGCCAGATGAAAGACGGATTAGAATCTGTGCGCTTGCTGTTACCAAAAGCGATTAGCTTCTCATCTGGGTAGCGCTTAGTAGTCATACATGTTCTTTTCACCAGCATCCAAATCAACGCTTGCTCCTTTCAACAGTGCTTAGACTGCTCAACAAAAGTGTCTTCTCAGGCCTTTTGTTCTCATCATGTACAACGGATTGGAATTTGTAGAGTCCCTCGCAGCGATGCTATTTCTAAACGCATGCATACAAAGCTACAGAGCCCTATTTTAACAGGACTAGTTTTCCTGGAGGAGGTTAGGTAAATTTGTGTTTTATTATATACTTTGTCTTTTTAATCACCTGAATTGAACCCTTTGAACCTGCACACAACCTCAGAAAAATTAGATCACTTTATGTACTATTTTTTGCCAACTCTGGGTTCTTCTGAGAACTCTAATCCCATGTGAATGGGAAAGCCTGTGATCGCAGTACCTTTTCTATTATCCTAATTTATTTCATCCTTTGATCATATACTGCAACTAAAGCTACACTACCATTCAAAAGTTTGGTGTAGGGATGCACCGAATGTTCGGCAACCGAAATCGGCCGAATAAGCGAAAAGACCGAATAAATTGTACCGAACAATGCCGTGGCGCAATCAAATAGAGGCGCACACTAATGCAGCAAACACGTCTGCAGTGTGAAAGTATTTAAAACTGTCAGAGAAAGACACAAAAATCATTACAAGCACGAAGCACCGACAGCAAGAGACTGCTTAGTGCTGCATCTCATGTCTCCGATGAGAAGAGGAAGAGGTGGTTGTTGCTGGTTACTGTGATGATTGAAATCGCGAAATGGCCTCAAACGATTAGTAAATAAACTGCAGAATGTTATGTTTTCTAATACATGCACGAATTTCATGCATTCAAACAGCGCTTCACGAGCTCACGGCGCCAGGGTTCAAAGTCCAAAGCGAGGAAAATCTGCGCTAAAACACTGTTACTCATCATTTGCTCAGTAACATTTTTATCATTTTTTAAGACATGTGACAATGTGATATGTGCGACAAACATCTTCCCCAAATTCGTAATGAGAATCATTTAAATATCTGCATGCCGTTGTCAACAAAAAGAAACACTAAGATCTTCCTGCGGGTTTCTGCCAAAATAAAATAAGAAAAAAAAGCAAAAAGGAAAAAAAAGAAAAAGCAACAACTCCATCAACACTCATAAATGTTATTGTAATTTTACTGTTGTTCTGTAAAATAAAATAAAAAAATAAGACAATAATAATGATAACAATGATTACCCTACAACTGCTCTATACATTTATTATAACATTCACACATAGTGTTCAGATTGGGATCTGTAATATATTGTAATTTTTTAAAAGCAGTCTCTTCTGCTCAGCAAGGCTGCATTTATTTGTACAGTAAAAAATACATGCCTGATTCAAGAAGAGGGTCTCAAAAATGGCCAAAAAATATTATTTTAGTAACTTATTAATTTTAAGTTAAATTGTGCTTTGTTGGTATAATGTCTGATAGAATGTTAAAAAATGTTCAGTGTTAAGTAAATATTTTTAAATTGTTGTTTTGTAATTGATTTTTTTTATTTGAAAAGCAGGACAAAACAGTAAAAAGCACATTTTGGCTATTTAATTTATGCAATGGTGAAAAGAAAATGGAAAAATAGGCCTACGGGGAAAAAATGCGAAAAACCGTGTTCGGTATTCGGCCTTCGGCCCAGTGTTTCATTTTGTTCGGCTTCGGCCAAGAATTTTCATTTCGGTGCATCCCTATTATTTTTTATGTTTTTGAAAGAAATCTCTTATGCTCACCAAGGCTGTATTTATTTGATAAACAAAACAGTACTATTGTGAAATATTACTACAATTTAAAATAAAAAAAAATTATTTTCATAATAATAATAATTTAGCAGCCATTACTCCAGTCTTCAGTGTCACCTTCAGAAATCATTCTAATATGCTAATTTAGTGTTCACAAAACTATTATTATCAATATTAAAATAATAATAATAATAATAATAATTATTATTATTATTATTATTATTATTTCATGGAAACCATGATGCATTTTTCAGGATTCAGGATTTGATGAACAGAAATGAACAGAAAAGAACAGAATTTATCTAAAACAGAAATATTTTGTGACATTACAAAATGAAGCATTAAAGTGAAGTATAATTTTTTTCAATAATAAAATGAATGAACGAACGAGCGAACGAAACAAACAAACAAACAAACACTTATTGACCCTAAACTCTCATCCTCATATTGTTCCAAACCTTTGTGACTTGCTTTCTTGTATTCTTGTATAGAACACAAAACAAGACATTTTGATATTTTTGTCCACTTAGTTTAAGTCAATGGAGTCCAAAACAACATATTTGGGTGAACATTCCTTGTAAGAATACATGAAACAGCCAGAGTACAACATAAACAAACTCATCCAGAGACACATGGTTACACTGTAAATGCCGCAGCTTGTCATTTTAATGAGTTTCAGGCCATAAAGTTTTGGATTTACTTTAGTTACCACTTTAACTGAGATTTCAGTGGAAGAAAACAATATGAATTCTTTTTTTTCCTCCCAATATTTTCTTCTCAATGTTACTTTATACAAGGCAGGAAACATCTGACAGCCTCATCTCCTATGAACTCGGATTCGCTCTTCTCCTTCACACA
Organism: Tor tambroides; assembly: GCA_021397915.2. Taxonomy (NCBI): domain Eukaryota; kingdom Metazoa; phylum Chordata; class Actinopteri; order Cypriniformes; family Cyprinidae; genus Tor; species Tor tambroides. Next base: position 26,399 of record JAFVLL020028331.1, read on the forward strand.
CAGAAACACACACTCACGCAGCAGGGCTCCCATCACCAACAAACAAACTGAAACTCTACATAAGTGCTCAGATCAGAGAGCATCTTCAGAAAACAGACTAGCTCTACAAGCTCTATGCCGAAACCCTCGAGACATTTAAAAGCCTGTGACAGACACAATCCTCCATTGTTCTTTAACTAAATTTCTCTGCGACAAACTTGTCTGTTCAAATTCACTTCAATGATATATTACTGCTTCCACCACTCATTCTTAAGTTCTTCATTTCTTTCAAACTATGAAGCTGGGACTCATGTCAACTTTTACAATCTATATTCAACAGAATATAAACGAAGGTCATATCTTCAATCATTTTAAAACTCGCCATTCTAATAATAACATCACCAGCAATTATATAATATAAAAATACTGACTATATGAGTATACAATATGACATATGAAAGGTTTTTTTTTACAAAATGTTTCTATAAAGGATGCTGTGAAAAAAAATGTGGAGAGAGGGGTGGGTCTGCAAAGAGTCTATGGATATCAAAACGCTTCAAAGTTCCAGAATTCGTGACCTATGCCATTGCAGAAGTGCCGTATTGATTCTAAAAGCAGAAAATTAAAAATAAATGAAAAGTAATAAAGATAAAGCAACTCAATTTTTTATGTATTCAACTTTTTAAAAAGAGCGAAGAATTTAAATAACATAAATAAAAAAACTTAAATTACTATTGAAAGAAAATCCTTCCGATTATCCATTAAGAATTCACAATTATCATTCTAAACTGATATATTTAATATGACTTCTCATAGATTTGAAAAGTGAACCTCTTAATGAATAAATCCCACAATCACCTATTAAAAATGCATTTTGATTATTTTGGAGCTCCGGCATCAATATTCTATGCAATCTGATCCCGTATTTGAGTTTGTTATTCTCCAGAAATGAAAACTGCTTTGCATAAATGGAAGGTTGCCCAGACGGAGATTAGATTTGTTTCTGAAGAGGAATGAGATAGCACTGCCACATTCAAGCAGAGAAGTGTTGATTAAACCCCTCTTTTTCCTCACCCTTTCAGTCACTCTCTCACTCTATCAGCTTATTACTAAGCAACATCGCAAAAGTTTTTTGTTTCACACAGTTTTTTGAGGTCGATCTTCAAACGCTCGGAATACAAATGCGAGCAGCGCAACATATGCAAATATGCACACGCGCAGCACACATAAAGACAGACATATGGACACATAAAAATAACTCTGAAAGTTTCAAATACCAGCATACTTGGCACACATACAAAGACACTGCTGCTGGACAAGCAGATGGTGGCAAAGGATCCCTGAGAGTCTTAATAAGACGCTAGCAAAAGCTGAAGGATATAACATCAAACTTGATCTGTTCCCTTAGTGTTCTCATGGGCTTCTGTAACGAACCCCCCTTTGAGCAGCTCTGGAGACGAAGCATGAAACTTTCTTTGCGTACAAACACCCAAAAGACTAAAGATAATAAAGACATTCTTCCCACAAGATATTCAGTTAGATGGGAACACGCATACACATACTCTTTTGTCTCTGGTCTAATAATTAGAGTTCCCTCCAGTCAAAACAGAGGCATGTATGCAGCTCCCATAGGCCAGAAGTGACTCAGAGAGAATGACTGAGAGATTGTCTTGTTTATCACTTCGGGAAAAACTGTAGTAATCCTCCCGCCCTCCCTTCCTCCCTCTCCTGCTCCACTTGCTGTCTCCTCTCCTCTACTCTACTCAAAGAAAAGGAAGAGTGAAGTAGGACGACAAACATCCAGACCTATTTCCATCTCAATGAGGGCCAGGGATTCTGTGTTCTACCTCATAAGAAATGACTTTCATTGTCTACTATCTCCCGAAACGCTTTAAAGACCCCATGAGGTTGGAGTTTTGTTGCTTTTAGCACAGAAAATAGTCTTTCTCTTCCAGGAAAACAGACACTAAATATTGTTGACTCATCCTGCACTACACAGGTGTTTGTCCAATCAGATGCCTTCTAGAGAATGTCCTTCCCACTAATAACACCTACAGTTGACTAGAAAGTAGAAAACAATCATCATGGCATAGCCACAAACCAAATGAGCTTGAACTTCCTGTTTTCAATAGGAAATGCATCAAGAAAGGAAAGCAGACTGCCCTCATTTAGTGATTTCTTGGTGTCTAGAACTGATCCATACATTCTCGGCATTGAGCCCAAATACTCCCTGAGCTAATTTTGCATAGAGCAAGTAATTAGATATAATTGTTTAATTACAGTCCTACGCAGGGAATTTCACTATGGCACTTGCTCAGCAACTTCCTGACAACCACTGTAGAGCCAAGACTGCTTTATTTCAGAAGAGCAGAGCTGTAAAAATCATCAAGGACTCAAACCACCCTGGTAACCCTCACTTCACTTTGCTACCATCTGGAAAGCGCTACCGTAGCCTGATGGCAAAAACTGAGAGACTTAGGAGGAGCTTCTTCCCCCAGGCTATCAGGCTCCTAAACTCAAACTCGGTCTCATAACACCAACATGACTCCATTTAAATAACCACTAATAATCAGTAAGCTATTAATAATTTTTCCACCATTTGTACTGCTGCTAGGGATATACCCCGTACACCTGTTTGCACATTCTTCTTGCACATTCCTTATTAAGTCTACAGTATACTGTCCTGCACACTTATTTTTTTTGCACATTTTACTTTAGATTTTATTTTCTATTCCTTATTTCTACTTCATTTATTTTCATTTTTATTTTCTTTCTCATATTTATATCTATGTATATTCTTGTGTTGTACTGCATATATTTGCACTGTCTATGGAGTGGACCTGACTTACATTTCACTGCTGGTTATACTCTGTATAATTGTGTATGTGACAAATAAAAATCTTGAATCTTGAAAGTTCTGACTGCTGAACACAACATCAAATACGAACCAAGAACCTGGCTTTGATGAAGACTATTACATCATAAAATTCTCACGCAAATACATGCAACAAAAACAATAATGCTAAGTCAATACTCTATCTGTAGGAGACATAACTAGGTACTGTAAATCAAGATGAACCACTGAGATTTGGGCAGTCAGGAGATCGCTAATTGCAAAATCTTCACACAGTGATATAAAGTTCGACTTTTACCGTTACATCAGATTGCATAAGGCCTGCTATGTCTTAGCCCAAGCGGCTTTAAAATATTACATGCATTTTAACATTATATATTTTTAATACAGTAAAGACATTTATAATGAAATCAAAAGACTTTTATTGCAAATTAATGCTGTTCTTTTGAACTTAAATTTATCAAAGAGCCCTGAAAAAAAATTTCAAATATAAAATGTATTACAATATTCACAAAATTACAGTTTTACTGTATTTTTTATCAAATAATTACAGCCTTTGTGACCGTAAGAGACTTTCAATTTTTTTTTTTTATAATCAATTAATGAATAATTAGTAATTTCAAATAATCAATACATTAAAGAGGACATAAGAAGAAGCGAGTATGCGAGGGTTTAGTGATTCTGAATAGATCCGTATAGTAGCATATGCAGTCAAGGCAAGGTTGGTTTAGCTGGTTTAGCGGTCTTTTGCCATCTCCCTAAGGTTCTGTTTGGTATTGTAGCTTCACTTGTGCTTTTTTGTATTAAAAATGCTTTAAACAACTGTTTTTTAGTTATTTGTTTTAGTTTTTCCACTATATACACACATTGTGAATTATGAAAATTAAAAAGTATTTTTTTTTTTTTACTATTGAAAATTGTATGAAAATTGTATTGAAAAGTGGTGTGGGGAGGTGCCATTGTGTATGTTGTGCCAAAAGCCCACTGTCTTTGACTTTAAAAACCCTTGACCTAATTAGAATTATTTAGTAATATTACAGAATACTTTTCACTTAAATAAACCAAATACATTTATGTTCTTCTTGTGGTAACATCTAAATTAACTGGTTTTCTTAAAGTCAAAACAAAGTAGTTAATGACTGAATCAAACCGAAAACATTAGATCACACCAACAAAAATAATTTTTAAGCATCAGGTCATTCAGAAATAGTTCTTTAATCCTGATTACTGGTATCTCTATTGCCATCATCAGCATTTTTTTTTTTAAACAAAAAGCCACTCAAGGCCTATCATTACAGTAATTTTACCAAAGCTATAGGCATTTAAAGGCATTTCATTATGCCTTAGTCAATGGAACACAGGAATCTCTCAACTTTAAACAGCACAAAAGATTAAATAAGCCCCTGTAGGTTAAGAATCAGATGGTAAAGCATGGAGTTAGCACCCTGCTGACATACACTCGTAATAATAACAGAAAGAAGACGAGATTCCCTGGAGTGGCAGGGGAGAGAAGTATCTAAATGATGTCTATCCTTTTCATTGCCCTTGTTGCTTGCTCTCTCTTATCTTTAATTACTCCTCTCATCTGAATGCTCACTACATTGGAGACAGTCCTCCACTTCATCACTGCTGCAGATGCCACAAGATACACCAAATGCCAAGAAAAGGTCCAGCCCTGTTTTCATAAAATGTTTTCTTTCTTCAACTCCTGTAATTGGTTTAGATACACAGATATGAACATTCAGAGCTGTTTGTGCTCCACTGATATAAATTGATTTATCTGTAAGGATAAGTGCATCTCTCATCCCATTATGATGCAAAATGCTTCGTTGGATCCTAAAGCTTTTAATTCCTTCATTCAGCTGTTAAATTGCACATTCAAAAGAAACACTCTAACTGATTATGGGTACATCAAGAGTCCTGTCCATGAATTGGTCTTGGAATATGGGTTTAATTGCCTTGAATCGCATGGTGATACATTTTCATGGCAGAGGATTATGGGAGGGCACCTACTCTGCCGGGGCAGGACGGTTGTACTGTGTTATTTGGGGCTATTCTGGGATATTTTGAGGTTTGGCCTGCATTTAAGACAGATGTTGGACTCAACTACTGTGTCATGGATTTGGGTTCCCTGGGCAGGACTTACTTTTTCTTTCTTGCTAACTTTCTTTGCAAGCTCTCCATCTCTCTCTGTCCAGCATATCGACCCAGTTGGACCCTGAATGTCCTGTTTCCCTGAAATACTTTAGCGGTTGGCTCATTCAGCTAACTGCATTCTTCCAGAGCTCTTTCTCTAGACCGTACTCTCTGTGCATGAAAAAAATAGTCGAATAAAAATTTATCATTAGGTTTTTAGAGAGCTCTGACAGGGGAGATTGAAATATGCGAGCGGAAAAAAAGAGGGAGAATGTGAAGGAGAGGAGAAAGAAAGAAAGATTTATTTGTGTACGTAAGTCAACCTCCCATCCCGTCCCGCTCACTCACACTTTCTCTCTTTCTCTCTCCCACACACACAGATGAATCTACTCTCTCCCCCTCTCAAACTAAAGCCACAAGAGACACACAATTTAGAGAAACACAATTCCTTTAAAATGTGAAACTCCCTCTAACATAATCAAGTCTGCACAGCACACTCCAGTCACCCACAACCCACAAGTCACACACACACACACACACACACACTCCTTCAAGAAATACAATAGTCAAATCAGAAAATATACATGCCTATATAGTACAGACGGACAAAGTAAAAAAGACAAAAAGTAAAATAACAAAATAACAGCATTACACTACCTACTTGAACTACACCTTACAGTAAATATTCGGATTCACTATGAAGACAGAAATCAATGTGGTTCTTAAGTGTAGCTCATAGGGAGACTTTTTTCTTAAGTCTGCTTCACACTGCAGCTTATTTTGGTCAGAAACCACCCACTTCGACAGGAATAGACAAGCTGATAGACATGTAAAGCCATCAAACACAGTTTTTCTTTTTTATGGGCTATTTAGCACTAGATTTACCTCAAATTTATCATACCACAATAATAGACAGAAAAGAAAGTACAAACAGACACAGATAATAAAAAAGGATTGAGACATACAGTTCTGCTCCAGGATATCTCATGTACAAGCTACTAAGTGCTTTAAACACAACTCTGCAAAACTCATTGCCACAGTCTCAAAGATTGTGAAGCCACTAAAGTGCACTTTGTAAGTGTTTTCCAGTTTCTGTACAATATGCATCAGGCATTAAATGATTGGACTGTGGGTGGTCCGTAGGCATGCCGTCTGAGACTAGTTTTCAACAAACTCATGCATGTACTCTTCCAGCATTTTAAACACTCTATGCCAGCAATCCATCTCCAGTTCACCAATACTGAGGCAAGGGCCAAGAGCATCTTTCCTCCATAAGCACTTACCGGACTGACCCTCCGAATCAGGGCTCGTCTCAGACTCCATAACTTCACAGAGTGCTGAACTGCTGTCCAACAACTGAAAAACAGTGCTGAAAGGAGACAGATGGGAGGAGAAAGGAAGAGAGAGAGAGAGAGAAGAGGTTCTCCTTTCACCCTATGCAGAGAGAACAGCTCTGTGCCCCAACTGTTGTTCTGTGTTTGTCTACTGCTCCAGAGAGAGAGACAGAGAGAAAAAACAGAGCCAGAATGGACGCATGTGGCGCGCATGCAGATTGACTATTCCTGTAAGTTGCAGTCTCTCTTTTGCTCCTACTTCTCACATGCTTCTTAAAGACACAGTATCAGTGACAAAACTTTTGCAAATGTTACTCACACTATATGCAGTCTCTTTGCAGAAGGACAAATAAAATGCACAGTATTTATGGACACCTTATGCCACTAATGAAGATGAGTCAAGTAATAAACACTGTATTGTTAAAGGTGACCAAAATAATGCATGTGCTCACATTCAATATGATCTCATTCTGAAATTCTCCATGACATATATTAAGTATCAAACTGCACACTGTCACATTAGTGAGTATGAGCGATAATGAGCTACTAGTATACCATCAGTCTAAGCATTACAACAAGCCATTAATTTAGCTTTACTTTGCTGTGCATCCTTGATAAACATGAATGAGTAATAGGACAACAGCTTTACAATCTATGTCTCACTTTGATGTTTGTCTGTGAGCTGCATGCACTAATGGTGATTTGAAGGCATTTTGACATGTCAGTACCCAGCATTCAGCAGTACAGCGAAGTGGAGAAGCTGGGTTAGCCAACAGAGAACAGAATACATAGAAAAAGAAGCCAAAAATACTATTATTAAGTATTTGAGAGATGTGTTAAAAAGATTCTCTGACAACAAGTACCCTACTGATTTGATCATTTGAGCTTTTAATTTGCGGTATTGAGGCACAATACATGTTTTCCGCTCTTTAACCCCCCCATTAATAAGTTTTGATGTTTATGAATCAGGTAGTGGGGTTGTTCCTACTCTCGTCCTCTGGTTCAAAACATCAAACAGAAGGCGCTGCAGTTCTCAAAGGGAGATTTACTTCAGTTTCTCCTTTATCTTCATTCGGTTAGTCAGTATGGGTTGGGGGCAAACAAGAAACACTTTCAAAGCAAATCTGAAAATACAGTTATAAATCTGACCATACGTTAATAACATTTAATATATGTTATGTGTTAGGAATTTGAGTATACTGTAATGTACTGGATATAAAATTATAAATCTGAATATATAGTTACACATCCTGAATATACAATGTAACTCAATATACAAACTTATTTATAATTAACTATATAACTATAGATAATTATTAACTATACATTCTGATTTGCAACTATATATTTTGACTTACAACAATATTTAAAACTGTACAGTACATTCAGATGTTATATAATATCCTGTAAAACAAAAACAAAACAAAAAAACAAACAGGACAATATTTAGATGCAGGTCTTTGAGTTTGAGAATGCAAAAAATGTTTACTAAGTTAAAAGACTCTCAGTAAATCTAAATGTCTCTGTCAAGCAGAATAACAACACAGCACAGTAATTAAGAACAGAGTCAGATTCTTGAGGACTGTGGCAGGATCTGCACTCTTAAAAATAAAGGTTCCAAAAGGGTGTTTTTGCAATGATGCCATAGAAGAACCATTTTTGAACCTTTCAGTGAACAGTTCCTAAAAGAACCATTTTGAAGAACGTAAAAATCTAAAGAATCTTTTTCGACTATAAAGAACCTTTTCTGCATTTGAAAGGTTCCATGGATGTTCAAGGTTCTTCCCTTTAAGAGTGTGTAGTAGGATCTGCATTTGCTGTATGGGTAGCTGTATTTTAGGTATGGTTTGATGCCACAATTTTTGGCTTCGGTACCGAACCAGAATCTAATACCTCAGTATCATACTAAATCAATACCATAGGTGACAATAAGCAGCCTCAAAAGAGAACTGAATTAAAAACAGAGCACTGTATAAAACTCTGCAGTAACAAATGTGTTTCTTGTTTATAATAAATGCTTCTCATTGCTCTGTCCTCAGTAAAACAGAAGAGATACTAAACAAACGCCAGCGTTTTCAGCAGTGTTGAGTGGATTCAGACCAACTTAAACACATCTGATTGCCCATTACGTTCACATGCTTAGAGATGTATGTTTATGAATGGCTACAATGCTCAATGCTGCAAAAACACATTGTAAAAAGAAACCTTTGACACTAGAGCGCTTACACAAATACACACGAGCATTAATATTATATCAGTATTATCATCGTCACAATTATCATGTAGAGTGAGTTTTATCTGTTTGATTCAGCTTGTTCCTCTGTTGACACATTTGCCGGTTTCACATCTGTTTAGGTAACACTGCCGCATAGCAGTGAACTTTGGAACAGCAGCGTATCAGTTACCCAAATGAGCAAAATCATGATATTGTATCATTTGAAATATAATATATAGTGGTATTTTTCCAGTAACTGTATAACGTGCAACCCTGCTGTATGTGTTTGTGAGCCTTTAAGAGTCTGGTTATCAGAGTTTAAACTTTCCATTTATTTATTATGTGATGAAATCAGAAGTCAAATCAGTAGTATTGCCTCATAACTAAATTCAGTTGTGTTGTTGTCTCAAGTTTTAATAATACATTTAAATAACAAACTTGCATGTCCAGCACAGCTATACACTACATCAGTCTGGAAACTTACATAACAACAAGCCTACTGTTCATAAACACACGTTTGGTTCACTATATTAGTAAGGACACCTAATAAACTTCCATTGTTTTTACAACAGGTAATTAATATTTTCTCTCACCTGACCTGACCTGCTATCTCTAAATGTAACCCTCACAAAACACTAGATTTAAATAGCCGATTTGCGTGCCTTTTCAACTAGTGAGGTCCGACTTCAATATAATAGGTTGCACTATATTAGTGAGGACATTTTTGAATAGTGAGGACATTTTGAACCTCACAAGTTTAGTTAAACCTGTACACATACAGTACACATTACAGTATACATAATATACTGTATAACTGCATAACCTACATGTTATATAAGGCAGAGTTATGATCACAAAGAGACACAGTCAACTCACAAGACACACTATCATAAAAACAAACATTTTTGGTAGAACCACACCATAGACTTTCAGGTACCCAAGAGAATGTCAGAAATATTTGAATTAACCCAGAATATTACTGATCCTCAGGCTTGTCTATATTTACTATTGAAAACAAATCCGATCACTACTAAAAACATCTGATAAGGAAACAGATGCTTTTAAAACATGTTCCTTGAAATTTGTTCTGGTTCATACCATGTCAAATCAACCAAATTTCAGAAACTTCCCCAGCTCAAATTCTGATTTCAACATCGTGATGACATAATGATGAAATCCAAAATATTAAATATCATGGATAAATATTTACTGAGTAATCCACTTTTTTGAAGTCACGGGGTCAAAATAGCAATTTTCACCAGAAATTCGGAGCAATATTACAGGGGGGGTAAAAATGACTTCAGAAGGATGACAGGATTATCCTTATTACAGCATCATTATATTATTTTTACAAAGAGATTGGTATGTATATTAGTAAAATCTGTTGACTTTAGCAATCTTTCTTGCATTATATGCCAGTGGTGACTGTTTGAAAATGGGAAAAAGTATTTTCTCCAAAGTTTGCATGGCTGTAACTCAAGTAGTATTAAAGATATCTTAATACCCTTTTAGATTTTGGGTTTTTAACAAAACTTTCCTTTCGGCATCTTCATTTTTAAGGGCCTATATGGTTCACTTCCAGCAATACTGGAATCTCAAAATAGCTCCAGGAGTAATCTGTTAAACTGTACACATTTTCAGTGGTCAAAAACCAAATGTGGGTCACTTTGCATACAGATAATACTTTATTTCTTTTAAAGAGGAATGTGGAAGAACAAATAATGTGGAAACTAGAAACAAGCTGCAATTCTAGTTTCAGCATGATTTATTCTTCAGACATTCCCCTTCAGTAAGCATCAGCTGCATGCAAAGTGATCAACATTTGGTTTTCGACCACTGAAAATAGGTAATATTCAACAGTTTGGACATGGAGTAACATTGAGATCCTCATATCACTGAGACTGAACTATACAGGACCTCGAAAATGAAGATTCAAAAAGAAAAGTTTATTAGATACCAGGGGGCGTGTTACAGAAAGTTTCTTATCTTAGGTCTTAACTTAAGATATGATACGTTAAATTACGATTTTTCGCAAATTCGTATTACAGAAGCAAATCTTAACTTGATTTGGGATTCTTATCCTATCTTACAAAATCGTATCTTATATCTAGTTAGGAAATCTTAAATCGTATCATCAATTTCGACAATCCACTCTCAGGTCTGTTACCAAGTAACCAACACTGCGAGCTGCTGATGAGGTAAACAAAATGGATAAACAAAACCGGCAAGCTTTTAATTTCAGTGCTGTGGAAATTGAAACTTTGATAAGTTCGGTAGAAAAGGCAAAGCCGTTACTATTTGGTAAGTTTTCACCTTCGCTCACCCACGAAGACAAAGACAGGGAGTGGGCAAAAAGTGCCGAAAATGTGTCTTTCTACCATTAAACATCTCCGTTCTTCATTTTTAATTATTAATAAATGTAATGCCATCGTTGGACAGCGCAAGTGTAAGCGTTTTTTCCGTTAGCTTTCAAATAATTTTAAAGTTATATGCAGCTGTGGGGTTGTCCTAAAGTTAAGACAGTTTTTAGGATGTTTTGTCAAGTTAAGAGGTTTCTGTAGTGCCACCTTCCTATCTGTAGTTCAGATAAGATAACGCACTTAGGAAATGCTGTTCTGTAATAGCTTTTGTCCTAAATGTGGTCCTAACTGAAATTACCATGGTTACCAAACAGATAAGATAAGATTTTAAAGTTAGGATCTTTCTGTAATACACCCCCAGAATCTAAAAGGATATTAAGATTTATTAACTTTAATACTTCTTGAGTTACATGCACAGAAACTTTGAAAAAGGTATGTTCTATGCAATTGTTTTGATAGAGGAAAACAAGGATGCATTTCTAATTTCAACATTATGTGTTCTTCTGGCATTTCTATTTAAAAGAAAATAACATGTTCATGGGAAAACATTCATGCATTGGTAGGCCAGTCGAACAGCACAAAAAACATCAGCCATATAAAGTATGCACACATCATAGATAATAGGTAAAAATGTGAACAAAATAGAATCACAATGAGTATAAAAGTTAGTCAGAACTGTAAAATCGAAGCACTGGAAGAAACATCCTTTAACAGAAGAAAAGAATATTGCAGCCAACATCCTCCCCTGCTGGCCTCAATGGAAATGACATGGCTTAAATAACTGGGCATAAGATATAACTTTTTCCAAATAAAAATAAATAAAGTTTTAGTCATTTTCATGGTCTGAGACAAGTACAGCTCATATATATATATTTGTTCTCTTTGTTAATCACAACAAATGTGTTTGTCTGCAAATATGTATCAAAATAAAATAAAATGATAAAAAGTAATAATGGTTTTATATTGTATGATATTTTGGGGAAAACACATTTTGACTAATACTTTTTTCATTCACAAAGAGTTAAGTCTAACAGATAAAATACTTTGAGTCGAGCATAACTACAAAACTATAATTAAAATCTTTAAATTCCCTTATATTTCCAGGTTTTCTATGACCATGAGAGACCCTGGTCCCTGGCTGTGTTGTAAACATGTGGATTAACAGTAGTACACTCACTGTTGTCCACTGAGAGATGACATTGGAATTCCGGGAACTGTGTCTCTACAGGAACACTAATGGTGCGACGCAGCAGTCTGGATTTGCAGGTGTCAGTCCTCCTCTCCTGTAAGAGCAGAGGGTGTATCTGAGAACGGAACACATGAAAGAGAAAGAAAGACACAATTGAGAACATATTCGCCTGCCTCTCATCTCATCATTAATATATTCCATCCAAATTGAACAGATTCAAGTCAGACAATCCGAGGAAGCAAGACATAAAGAATTCAATAAAACAAGCACACAGATGCACAGAGAATGAATATCAAAGGGCTTCTAGTGACTTAAATTACTTATTGAATATGGCTATGCTATTTCAAAGCAGCTAAATATTATCATACGGACAAAAAAAAATAGATAAAAGCAAACATTTTGGTTTGTTTGTTTATGAATGGTAAGACATATTTATGGCCAGTGTATTTTTTCTTCATTTCCTCACTATTGGTAGGTATGGCAAAAAGTTCTACTTAGAGGAATACAGAAGAAGAAAGAGGAAGTGAGAGCAATTTAACTCTGGGGAATTCAGCGTCAGATCTGGGCAGCACAGACTGCCAAAATGACCTTGCGTTCCTTCCCAGAATCATGTTTCCAGTACACATTCAGCCCTCATAGTGTTATATCCAAACTCTCAGAATGTGTATTCTCCTGAGTCTGTGCTACCGTGCTTTTGTTGTTATTACCAACTGTGAATTTGCCCTCAAGAAACAGTCCACATTCAATTTCAGCCACAGCAATCTGGTTTACTGACAGTCCAAACCAATTTAATGGCACTGACATTTTAGTTTCATAACCATGGTATTTGCCAAATACTAAAAATATTTTAGGTTTGAAATCAATGTGGAGTGAAATTTGATTCATATTATTACTTTTTATATTAGCACTTGCCTGAAAGCTGATTCTTTTCTTACTTGGGAGTGATCTGAATTAAACGAAACAACATAAAATGCTAAAGGGCTTTGCAAAAATAAAAAAGCAATCCAAAAGCCAAAAACATAGTTAATTAAAAAAACAACAAAAATTTTTTTTGCCTCAATAAACTCCTAATTTGCTGCTTCTTAATAGTTTGTAAGGTAGCTGTTAAAGTTTAGGCATAGGGTAGGATTAAGAGATCTAAAATATGATCAGAAAAATAAGTGCTAAATACTAATAAACTGCCCATATGCAAGTAATATGCATGCTAATAAGCAACTAGTTAATAGCGAGAATTTGTCCTTAAAGTGTTACTAAATAAATAAATACATAAAAAGAAAAGAAAACTCATGAATAGAAGTTTCAGAAGCCAAGAAGGTGCAAAAACAGTTTTTACAATAAAATACATTCTGGTAAGCATATTTAATACAGTTAAACACCAGTTAACTGGTTTACTTACATTTATTTTTATACAGTCTCTACAAATGAGAACACTCCCAAAAGGAAATATTCAGAGTCAGATTTAGCTATGTTTACAAATTTGTCCCTGGATAATGGTTAAAGGGATAGTTCACCCAAAAATGAAAATTCTGTGATTAATTACTTACCCTCTTGTCTTTCCAAACCTGTAAGACCTTCATTCATCTTTGGAACACAAATTAAGATATTTTTAATGAAATGTGACCCTCTCTGACCCTCCAAAGACAGCAACGTAACTATAATGCTCCCAGGTCCAGAAACGTAGTAAGGACATCGGTAAAACAGTCCATGTGACATCAGTGGCGCAACTTCAATTTTGCGAAGCTACGATAATACTTACTACATTTCTGGACCTGGGAACATTACAGTTGCGTTGCTATCTATGGAGGGTCAGACAGCGCTTAGATTTCATCAAAAATATCTTAATTTGTGTTCCGAAGATAAACGAAGGTCTTACGGGTTTGGAACGACATGAGGGTGAGTAATTAATGACAGAATTTTCATTTTGGGGTGAACTAAGCCTTTAAGTACAAAGTACAAAATTACTTAAATATTTACCTACATCATTTTTTGACCTCTTGTATAAAAACTTCAAAGCCAAGCTGAGTTGCTTTTTCCCCTCATATACTGAAAATTATGATATTGAAAATAACGTAAATTAAATAAAAAGACAACATTGTACTTTATGTGAATAGAATTGTTGTGTCTGAACACACACATTTCCAGCAAAAGCACAAATTTCACTTGTGGATAAAGACAAAACTCTTTATTATTTTTATCAAAGGCACCTTTATACTAATAATACATTAAATATTGGCTAATAAAAAATAAAGAGAGCTCTAGGCAAGTGCATGTTAGTTGAGGGGCTCATGTGACAACATCCAGTAATATTCCTGTAAACCAGTTGCTACTACAGAAAAAATAAATAAATAAATAACATCAGACTGAAAAAAAAAAATCCTACTATGAGTACAGTAAGTACATAAACAAATTTCTCCAAGCATTAAAGATCTGGTACTGCCAGTAGAGAATCTGTCTTTTGCTCCACCTCCAGCAGAGAATCATTCACCACTGCTCTGCCTGGCCAGTAATAGAGGAGTGGAGATTTATTACAGAGCTGCTCTCTGGATGATAACAGAGGATTCGACATACAGCGTGAGCTATGGGGGAGCGGGAAATTCTTTATCGACCACAGTACACAGCATATATTCTTTGCCAGTGTGGGCCATCTATTGATTGTCCCTCTGGAACGCCGTGTGTCTTGGCTGCCAGGCCGAAAAGTGAGCTCAGGGAGCCTGCTGATGTACTGCACTTCTGCACATGTCACAGTGACAAACTACACACAGCTAACACGCTATTCGCTCTCATGTGCTTGGACTAGTTCAGTCACAACCAGCACAAAATACTTTACCCTTCTGCCTTTTCCCTTCTTTTTTCTTACAGAGATAGTTCACCCAAAAATGAAAATTCTGTCAGTAATTAACCCTCGTGTCGTTCCGAACCCGTAAGACCTTCGTTCATCATCAGAACACAAATTAAGATATTTTTGATGAAATCAGAGAGCTCTCTGGCCCTCCCGTAGACAGCAACGCAACTGAAATGTTCCCAGGCCCAGAAACGTAGCAAGGACATCTGTAAAATAGTTCATGTGAGATCGGGGGTTCAACTGTAATTTAACGAAGCTACGAGACTACTTTTTGTGTGCAAAGAAAACAAAAATAACGACTTTATTCAACAATTCTTCTCCTCCACATCCCGTCTGCCGCAGTGTGCCGCCATTGTGGAGAGAGTATCACAACGCATGCATGTGCTTCCTCTGTAAACAACGCATGTGCGTTCATCAAAAATATCTAAATTTGTGTTCCGAAGATGAACGTGTTTTCTTTGGAATGACATGAGGGTGAGTAATTAATGACAGAATTTTCATTTTTGGGTGAACTATCCCTTTGACACTATATTTTTGGTTTTTCTTTTTAGTATTTGTTAGAAGCCATTACTCCAGTCACTGTGTCAAATCATCTTTCAGAAATCAGTTGCTGATTTTGTGCTAAAAGAAAATTTATTATCATTATGAAAGTTGATAAAAGTTATGCTGCTTAATTTATTATATTTGACATTATTATATTTTATTATAAATCTTACTGATCCCAAATTTTTCAACGTATATAACGATATATTCATATAATAATACTATGATATAGATATATCAAATAAACAAATAAAATAAGTAAAAATAAAATAAAGTTTTCTTCCTACATACGCAATGTGATCACATGCATTTCTAACCACCACCTAGTTTGGTTTTAATGACCCAATTGAAGCCTGTTTACACCTATATTTAGCACTATCCACTTGATCGGATAACCTGAAATGGATGTAAACACCATAGCCAGTTAAAAAAATTTTGTAAGGGCATGTGGGAAACATGCGAAAAGACTCTTTCTGTGTCATTGTGTATAATACCTCCTCTTTGTCCAGCAGCAGCATTTGATAGTCGGTGACCACACAGAATTTGGGGTTCCACACGGCACGTTCAGCGCACGGGTGACCACATGACATCCAGTGGCCTGCAGGACCCCTCATATCTGACAGGACAAAAAGAAATCCAGAAATAGAGAATGATGAGAATGACAACAAAAAAGCAGACGAGACGAGAGGTGAAGTGATTTTTATAGCCTGGCTGGATCATGTATTTCAAGTCTGGTCTGTGCCTTTCCATTTACTCCTCCTCTTTACAAAGGTCAAACAACATCCTGAAAGATCTGCTAAGCAAACAGCTCCTGAACCTGTAGCAGACACATCTTCCGAATGAAACGAGTGCCCGGAACACATTTATATGGTAATGAGCCCCCTGTTAACCAGCTCTCGTGACGATGAGATTTCCAAATATTTCACCAAGTGAGCAAGACATATTGCCATGTTAATTTGAGTGTGATATAGAGAAATGTAAGTAAAAGTGAATTACAACACTGTCATAGTGCTATCTCATATGGAGACACTGACGTGCTGCATGGAACGTTAACAATCTCATCTTGTTTCAGAATATTGAACAAGCCTGTTGGCCTGTTGGTTCTCATTCTCATTCATGGCGAACCTCTGCTTCTCATGCTGAATGAAGGTAAAAAGTATTTTACAGCCAAATAATTAATAATTAATGAGTTGAAGTTAGCTGTTACACTTAGTGTGTTTTACAATTGGAAACTGTGTCCATGGGTGCTCTCACAGCACCGTAACTGTGAAACATTACCGATTAATGTATTATTTAATAACATCTTTATTAGTGTAACAGTGAATATGAAAAAGTCAGAACACACTAGGTAGCCTATAACAGCAACTTTCACACCATCCAATTCTGAGCACAGAATTGCTGTGGGAGGTAGTAATATACAACTAACATACACTACTGTTCAAAAGTTTGAGATCAATAAGATATTTTTGATGTTTTTAAAAGAAACAGGAAATTTATTCCTGTAATGGCAGAGCTGATTTTTCAGTAGTCATTACTCCAGGCTTCAATGTCACAGGATCCTCCAGAAATCATTCTAATATGTTGATTTGTTTCAAGAAACATGTTAAAAATATTTGTGCTGCTTAAAATATTTGTGATACTTTTTTAGGATTTTTTGATGAATAGAAACTTCAAAAGAACACTATTTATTTGAGTCTTTAAGTCTTTACTCTTACGTTTGATCAGCTTAATTCCTCCTTGCTGAATGTAAGTATTAATGTATTAATTTCTTAAGTAATTAAAAAAAACATACCTCAGATTTGTGAATTGTATATACAGTACATAAAGTCAGTTAAAGTGATTTTTTAAGAGCATATATAATAATAATAATAATAATAATAATAATAACGTAAAATTTTAAATATTGGGTTTAAATCTAACGGAACAGAAAAATCAAGCAGTTGATTTAGCATCCAAATCAAGAAGTTATTCACATAATAAACTTAATCTTCAATATTAATTTTACAACTCTATATAATTTTACAACACTATACTCTAACTGTGTGCCAACAATAGTCTAGGTAAAACATCAGAGACAAATGTGATACTTAAACTATGAACTATTAAACAGCAATATCTGAGCAGCAGAACATTGTCGTCTGGAGTGAGTATCTCCATCTGATCTCCTAGCTGTTTCTATGCTCAAAGGACCTATTCAAGAGCCCTTATTCTGTCAGAAGAAGTGTCAGTCTCCATTTTCTTTGTAAGAAGATGTGGAGACACAATCTTCCACTTCCCAACATCACAGAGTGATTGCTAGAATTTCTTTGTCAACTTGCAGTTACATTTGAAGGAAACACCATTTATAAACGATGACTGGTCTGTCCAGAAACTCCATGGATGCAGTAATACAGAGAGAGATTAGACATACAGAAACTGAATTCAGGAAATAATGTCTTTCAACGAAAGATCTCACACGACCTCTTGTTTTA
The DNA here is from genome assembly GCA_021397915.2 of Tor tambroides. Classification (NCBI taxonomy): domain Eukaryota; kingdom Metazoa; phylum Chordata; class Actinopteri; order Cypriniformes; family Cyprinidae; genus Tor; species Tor tambroides. The sequence continues at coordinate 44,322 of JAFVLL020028331.1, forward strand.
AAAAAAAAACTATTACAGTTTAGTGAAAACATATAATGCAAAAACAAATCCTGCTTAAGAATCATTTGACTGTATTAATCTCTTGAACATGCAAGCATACAGAACAGATGTGTGTGTGTAAGGGAATGTGTGCTTTTGTAAAAAAGATCCATATTTTGCTTAATCTCTCAAGTCTTAGTCAATTCCATTACTATCTTCATTATTGTAACCATAAGCAATAATGTGTGAGTTTCTGTAAGAGTATGTGAGATTGTGTGTATACAACACAATTAAATCCTATAATCTTTCAATAAGAGAAGTCTTATCTTTCAATTCAGTGTGATTGTGCAGATGCAATTAGCAGCGCAGAAGCATTCTGAATGCCGGACACTGCACAATCAATGCCTGCTAAATAATGAGCAATACCCCCTCAAAGGGACAAACACACAGCTCAGAAATGTGAACGTTTAAGGCAACTATTACAAGTCTATCATGTAAACAAACCCATGCACTGCTTTAGAAAGATGAACATATGGCTAAACGCAAATTGCTGGAAGCAGTGACTTTTATCCCAAGATAGTGGTAGCTATGAAGTGGCCAATCTGTTCTCCTCAAAGCGCAAATACCTACATGGACAAAGAAAAACAAACCACTTTTATTAGTGCCAAAAGCGACTGATATCTACTTCAACATAACTTTATGAAGGCTACAAAAAAATTTGATAGTAAATTGATACTGCTAACACTGTTTTTCTGTTCAAACTATACGATAACTAAACTGGAACCTTACAAGTGACTGTACCGAAATGCTCTAGATAGACAGCAGTGCAGTGCATTCTAGGATTGCCAGAATAGGGACAAGCAAATAAATTATTAAATTAAACATTGAAGCATTATATATACTATGCTAGCTGTGTAGTGTATATGTGTATATATATATATATATATATATATATATATATATATATATATATATATATATATATATATATATATATATATATATACACACACTATATATAGTAAGTCTAAGAATGAAGATACATTTTTCTGCTATTTGTATGTTTTTTTCTACATTTTTGCTATGTCACACCATAGCAATAACAATTTTTATTTGTCAACCACACACACACACACACACACACACACACACACACACACACACATATATATATATATATATATATATACACAGGTCCATCTCAAAAAATTAGAATATCATGGAAAAGTTCTTTATTTTTTGTAATTTAATTCAAAAAAGCAAACTTTCTTATATTCTAGATATAAGAATATCTAGAACTGCACACAAACTGAAATATTTCAAGAGTTTTTTTGTTTTAATTCTGATGGTTACGACTTACAGCTTGGAAAATTAAAAATTCACTATTTTCTCAAAGATCAATCAAAAAAAGATTTACTAAACAGAAATGTTCAAGATCTCCAAAGTAGGTTTAATTATGCACTCAATACTTGGTTGGGGCTCCTTTTGCATGAATTACTGCTTCAATGCAGCGTGGCATGGAGGCGATTAGCCTATGGCACTGCTGAGGCGTTACTGAAGCCCAGTTTGCTTTGATAGCAGCCTTCAGCTCATTTGTATTGTTTGGTCAGATGTTACTTATCTTCCTCTTGACAATAGCGCATAGATTCTCTTAGAAGTAGTTTTGGCACTGTGGGCAGGTGCTAAGTCCTGCAGCAAAATAAAATCAGCATCTCCAAAAAGCTTGTCAGCAGAAGAAAGCATGAAGTACTCTAAAATCTCCTGGTAGACGGCTGCATTGATTTTGGACTTGATAAAGCACAGTGGACCAACACCAGCAGATGACATGGCACCCCAAATCATCACAGACTGTGGAAACTTCACACTGGACTTCAAGCAACTTGGATTCTGTGCCTCTCCACTTTTCCTCCAGACTCTGGGACCTTGATTTCCAAATGAAATGCAAAATTTACTTTCATCTGAAAAGAGGACTGTGGACCACTGAGCAACAGTCCAGTTCTTTTTTCTCTTTAGCCCAGGTGAGACGCTTCTGACGTTGTTTCTGGTTCAGGAGTGGCTTGGTTCTAGGAATGCGACAGCTGTAGCCCTTTTCCTGAAGACTCCTGAGTGTGGTGACTCTTGATGCGCTGACTCCGGCTTCAGTCCACTCCCTGTGAAGCTTTCCCAAGTTCTTGAATCGGCTTTTCATGACAATCTTCCCAAGGCTGCGGTCATCCCTGTTGCTTGTGCACCTTTTCCCTTCCATTCAACTTTCTATAAATATATTTTGAAACAGAATTCTGTGAACAGCCAGCCCTTTCAGCGATGACCTCCTGTGGCTTACCCTCCTTGTGGAGGGTATCGATGATTGTTTTCTGGACAACTGTCAAGTCAGTAGTCTTTCCCACAATTGTGGCTGCATGTTCTAAACTAGCCCTGGAGGTACCCAGTATTTATACTCAAAACTAATCAAACTAATCAAGCTCAAAATGGAATATTCAAATTTTTTGAGATACTGAATGTTTAATTTTCCTAAGCTATAAGTCATAACCATCAGAATTAAAACAAAACAAAAAAACTCTTGAAATCTTTCAGTTTGTGTGCAATGAATCTAAAATATAAGAAAGTTTGCTTTTTTAAATTAAATTACAAAAAATAAATAACTTTTCCATGATATTCTAATGTTTTGAGATGCACCTGTATATGTGTGTGCTTCTCTCTCTCTCTCTCTCTCTCTCTCTCTCTCTCTATATATATATATGTATGTCTGTATGTCAGCTGTGTAGTATATATAATGCTCTCAAAATCAGGGCAGTCAATAAAATCAAGGCTATCAATAAAATAACATAAGACATGCACACCTTCTGACCTTCTGTGTTTGGTAAAAGAAAAGAAAATAAGAAATGAAAGTGTAACAAATTTGGTAAACATATAATAAAACTGTTAAATATAACTAATTTATATCTTAAAATAAACTAAAAGAAAACTTCCCTGTCTGTTATTCTGAATATACCCTAGATCAAAAAAACAAAATGAAACAAAAAATTAACAGCGAAAGGCAGCTTAAAGTTGTATACAAAAGCCTTCACATTGACAGCATGCCTATACCGTTGCCTATGTAGGCAGTTCATTAGGTTTTAGAACAGGGTTAGTGTTTCAGGGGAAAGAAAATCGGCAAAATCAGCAAAACTTGTGTCTTCAGATACATAAGAAAAGACAGCATTTCAGCTCCTGTAACTCCTCAGTATATCATGTCCTGGATCCCTGACAGGATGTTGTTACTCAAACTAAGCTGTGAGACAGTGCACAAGGTGGGTAATTAAATGTGATCTGCTGCTTCATTCCTTCTCCTGTCAAGAAATTAGGGCCTGATTTTATTCTCAGTTACTTCAAAGTGTCATTTAATGGCTTAGGCCTTCATGCTATTATCGGAAGGGCAATTGGTCTCTTAATCTTGGCAGGCACTTTTCTGCTTCTCTAAATAAGCATTTCGTAATGACCACCACTTTGATTTTATCAAATCATTTATAGCATTTTCTGTTAAAAGACGTTAATAATTTTAGAATTATTGCCTTTTCTGTTTAATCTGCTGAATCCATTCGTGATGTGGTCACATCAAAAAGGAGATTACTTTATGCCACTGCCAAAGTGAAGCCCTTATCAGCGCAATAACATGCACACAAGGGAGGGGAGGAGAGAGGGAGCAAAACAAAAATGGCACAAGAGAGAGAGGCAGAGGAAAAAAAGAGATTTATTGCAAGTGTGACATGAAGGAGACACAGAGGAGTGTCTCTCGTCCTCATTGGCTGAGACGTGTCTCTGTGGCCCATCAGTAAGGTTTAAAACCCCCCTTTATAAATAGAAAATGCGAAATGTGTTCCTTTTTCACACATATTATCATTTGGAATTATCATTAAAGGGGTCATATAATGCTATATCCACTTTTACAAGTTGATTGTACTGAAATGTGTGTTGGCAGTGCCTGTACACAACCATCCTATAATGATAAAAATCCATCCAGTGTTTTTTTTTAATCTCCTAATATGTTTTCCCGTCTGAAATCGAACTGTTCGTCTTGTGACGTCACAAGATCGGAGGCCCCTCCCACAATTGTTGATTGACAGGAGCGTTTCAACACAGACCCGCCCTGAGCAAGCTGTCATCATAGTCCACCATTGTCGATACGCTGGAGCAGAGTGGCGTCTAAGGGAGCGTGGTGTTCTGTTCTTGGGTGTAATAACGAACACAGCAGTCGTTTTAAATAGTAGTCGTTTTGATGTTCCTAAATCAGAACCGCTGAAGACGCAGTGGCTGAGTTTTGTTTTCGAAGGGAATAGTCCCCCAGATCAACCTCAATTCTTTCATGTTTGCGCGAATCATTTCTCACCAGACTGCTTTATAAACGAGGGTCAGTTTAAAGCTGGTTTTGCCAAGAAGCTGCTCCTGAAAAAAGGATCGGTACCAACTATTCGTGTTCCTGCTGCACCTCCAGAAGAAGTGAGTGTAACGTTTTATTAACCTTTATATTAATCTTTGCTAATCGCTTGCATGTTTCACCATGAATGTGGCTAAAGTTTACACTAACTTTCATTACGTGAAATCAAGTGTACATTACGTGAAATCAAGTGTACATTACAACATGTTTTCTATGTACGACGTTCTCAATATAATTCATAATCCCACGTTTGTAATGAACAACGCGTTATGGTTATTGTGTTATTATAAACTGTGTACGCTGTGGTAAAGTTAACGTGGTAACAGTACATTAAGCTATAACACGAATATCAATGTAGTTACAATACTATAGATGTACTTGAATGTTTTCTTAAAACATTTTCGTACTGCACTGGACGTTAAAGTACATACACTGCACTGCATGCTTCAGCCCTGACAGTTGTACCTAACACTGCATAGAGAACGTTACGCATCACTGACAAGCCTACATTTAACGAAAAAAAGTTTTTCATGACCATTAGCTGTAACATCAATCTGTCAATGAACTATACATCAGTAAACACATAGCGTTCGTGTCTCACTACGCTACCCTGCCAGTACATACAAAGATAGATCAAAGTGACATTACGTTAACCAACCATTCAGAAACGTCCTGTTCGAGGCTTTAATTGTCGAACTCCTTCGGGGCCATCATCTTGTTCCGGGTCCAACTCCGGTTCAAATTGATATGGTTGCACAGTGTCCTCAGAAACTCCCGCTGCCATTCTTCCGCCAAAAGATACCCTCAACTGTTGTCAAGGCAACACTCCACGTGTGTTGTGTCACGCCCCACAGAGCAGAGGGGTGGGGTAAGCAGAGCTCATGATCATTTAAAGGCACATGCACTGAAATGGCGTGCTGAAGAGAGAGCTGTTTTTGACCAGGTAAAATGAGTGTTTTCTTACAATACTAACGAGAATTTTTAATTAAAGTATATTACAAACTTTTCATTTAGACCCTAAAGAATCATATTAACTTGTACAAAAATGGCATTATATGACCCCTTTAAGTGTGTGAAATCATTCACTTTTAAATTAAAACAAATCTGTACTCCTCCAATTAATAAGGCACCTAAGCTTAAATTTGTGACTAGGTTGTCTCTGATGTTGTCTCAGCTGTACGTGTGGGTGGAGCAAGAGAACAGTTAAGTGAAAAGTTGTTGCCTAGGTGCAAGTGAGATTCTGCATCTTTTATTTTCTTTCAATACCGTAGATAAGCAAATGTGCACGGTATGATAATCGTACGTGTTAGGGCTGCACGATATTGGAAAAAACTCACATTGCAATATTTTGTTTTTCTCCGATACAGATTGCGAAATGGGGGAGAAAAAAAAAAAAAAAAAAAAAAAAAAATCACCAGATGATTTGAATATCTCTGTTTGGGGGGGGGAGTGTGATTGGGGTGATTTTATTGGTGAGTAAATCAGCATAGAAAATAAACAAATTACAACCATAGCTAATTATAATAGAACAAAGATACAAAATGAAATAAACTGGTAAGTCTAACAGTATTCAGGTACATACATTGGATACTCAAATGTAAAATAACACTGCATGATCTTAACTGTCGTAAATCTAATAAATTTGTGTTAAAGCTACAAAAGTGATTTTTCTCTTTGTGTTTGTTGTTGGGTCATATTCATGACACAGAAAGCAGGAACAGGAACATTAAACTGCTGTGAATATAGCTACTGTTACACATCCATTTTCGTTCTCAGTTGTTTACCTTCACCTAAGCCATAAGCAACTGTGTTTACAAGGATACTTGCAGAGACATGCATTTTACATAATTTTGTGCATATGTGTCATTTCAAACAATTAGACGTGGAAGTGACCGGAATTCAGTGTTCACGTGCATCTGCGTGGCTCTCACCGTGTCTACACCTGACGCGCGTGACGCGACAAAATACTGTAGAACCCATAATCAGGGATGCTGTCTGTCTACACTGGATGTGATGCGCGGCGCGACAAATTTTCGCTGTAATCCTGGTCTAAATCCCCGCTCTAACTGATGCCTCGCTCTATTTATGACATACTGACACAAAGTTCAAATGATTTGTAACTTTGGAGCCGTTCACATGTCGTGGCTACAAACGTATGGAAAACACCAGCCGTGCCGCTATTCCCTTCTTTCCAAAGCGCTCGGGAGCTTTCGTGGCGTCTGCCGTTGCTAAGCAACTGCGATCAGCGCTCTCCTCGACAACGCCGAAGTTTCAGCAAAGGATAAATGGACTTCAAGCACTGAAAATTGCTTGCAGTAGCTCCGTTACTAAATATTTATTTAAAAATGGATATCTCTGTACAGCTGTCGCGTCTGGTGTAGACACAGTGTCTGTGTGTGAGCAAAGAAAACAATCAGTATATAACGATCAGTATAGGTCTACTAAACATCGCACATCCTGCAATGTGACTATCACGGATGCAAACATCGCAATATCAATGCTGAAACGATATATCGTGCAGCCCTAGTACGTGTTTATATCGTGGTATATCGTCATACTGGTATATCGTTACAACCCTATTACATTACAAGTAATCTGCACTCTTTTTACAGAAGCTCAACAAGCATGAAATTTCACCCACAAGACAATGCATGTGCTATTCAAACAATAAAGTTGACAAATATTTTTTTCTCTTTTTATAAAAAGAAACTGCAGTTTAGGTAGTCATTTTTATAATGTTTAACAAAGAAAACCAAAATCTTTCCTAGTGGCCCAGAACCTGCTGTTGTAAATCCACCAAAGTAACTCTCACAAGCTACCAGTTCAGCACTGCACATCTGTTGTCCTACTAATACATTTATTTTGCTACTGGAAAAAAGATAATTAGCAACAGTAGGAAAATGCATTCAAGGAGACCAGCACTGGATCTTCTGTGCTGCAGATTGCAGTTGGACAAACAGAAGTAATTGGACATTTCCCTCAGAGAAAACAAGAGAGAAAGAGCAAAAACCTGTAAGATCCAACAAGACTTTCAATTTGCACATTTTTTGGTTTAATGAGAATCAAATGCAAACCTGCTTGTGCTTTAGAGAAATATACTGCAAGACAGTGGAGACTTTTTAAATGAATAAATTTAAGATCAAGGTTTAAACTCCTGGTGTAATGCAGATTATATCAATTATGTGTCGGTTATTCAGCTTTCAATAAACAGCCAACCAAATAAAACAAATCAGAGCAAAGGGCTTCACGGTTTTGTTGCTAAAGAGTTACTCCGATTCAGAAATTTGTGTGAGATTTAATGAGGATTCTGTGAAGCAGCTAAAGATTTAGTGTTTATGATTGTAGTAGGGCGTAATTAGATCTGGTACAGAGCATGCAAATAAATATAATCTCTCATCAGGTCAAGAATGAATATAAGACACAATAACCAAACAAATCATGTTTGCATTTGCCTGCAAATGTTCCTTTATCCAATAACAAAACCAAGTCTGATAACACAGCGTAGGCAATAGAAGAACTAATACCCTAAGCTCTAAATAATGTGTTACTGCTTGAAAAGAGGAAATCCTTAGAAAAAATAAACAAACACACATGTACATACACATACACACCATACTGAATAAAAAAAGGCACCCTCATCTATAGACAGATAGACACACAAAGCACTGATTCATCAGACATGGGACAAAACTTTACCTGGCATAGTTTTAAAACACCAAAATTTCAACATCTTTGAAATAAACCAAAGATGATCACTAAAAATGCTCTTTACACAAATGTGCCATTTCATTTAATTTTATCAAAATAATGAAAAACATTATATGATCACTCACATTTTTTACCCAGCAAGGCCTAGAAGCAAATAAAAAAGCTTTCTGTTCTACTACCGTCCAAGTGAACCTTACACACAAGAGAGCCAGATTAATCGCTTCATTATATGATTGTATGTAACCAATTACTAAACAAAAGCCCAGAAAGAAATCTATGATGAATTTTTCTAAGTAGGTCAGAGAGTAATACAGCAGCTGATCTGTTTTCTCTCTCTCTCTCTTTTCCTCCAGCTGCTCAGGTCTGCATGTGTTCTGCTCTACTGTATTTCAGGCTCTAAAGATCAGTGCTAAAAATTTTAGTGCTAAGAGTTGCTCCTAGTAACAAAATTTTAAGAAAATTCTTAGAAATGTGGGTGTTTCCTCTTAGAATTAAAGAAAAGATCCTAGTAAAGAAAAAAGTAATTCAGAACGCATCTTCTTAACCCTTAAAAGAGGTCTTAAGGTCCAAAATTGTTAGGAGTATGGACGAGGACTTTTAAGAGGCTTAAGAGTTTCATTAGCAGTGGAGAAAATGGACAAAACATGAAGAGGGAGAAGAAATGTGTTGCACACAACGCATGAAAGTGAGTTAATAAGACGCTACACATTAGATTGTGCAGGGATCATGTTTGTGACCGATCTTATTAGAGACATGCTAACATCTCCGACACCGCGCAGAAATGCCATAGCGCCAGAAATGGAAGTAATCACTACATTAACATATTTGGCAACTGGAAAAATGCAACTATGCAGCAGTGATGATTTGGGTCTGTCACAACCTTCTACAAGCAAAGTGATCATACAAACAATTACAGCACTTTCAGAACCTTATTGTGTCGCTGTTCATTTCCTATAAAATATGTTAAGTATAACAGCATGGTAAATAAAAAATAAAGAATATATATACATATATAATGTGTGTGTGTGTGTGTGAGAGAGAGAGAGAGATTGGTAAAACAGGAAAAATTACTACTAAATTAACTGACCCTACTCTTAAAAGCACTCTTTTATTTCCTTCTTGGACAACCAACCAATCACATTCTTCAAAAGACTGTGTCATAGCTAGCAACGGGGTCAGCCCCGCCTCCTCACTAAGATAAAAGTTTTTGTCTTTTCCTCGCTCAGAGTTGCTCTCAGATTGGTCCTGAATCACTTTTAAGCCAAGACTAGTTAGAAATTTTTAAGCCAAATTAGGAGCTCTCTGAGAGGATTCTTAGAATCTTTAAGAATACGGGCCCAGGGATATTTGTCTACAGAACGTGTGGGCCGAAATTTCATGTGCACACACTTGCATTGCTCTACATCCATTACTATTTGATTTCTGATTTTCATAATGCATGTTTCCTTGAGAAAACATCAGCTTGCTGTCTCTTATTCCTTCCTTCATACATACATGCAAAGACACACACAAACAAACACACACACACGCGTGCGCGCATACACTCAGCTGCTTCACATGCATATGGATCATTTCCTGTTTTCCCAAGTCTTAGGTTTTTCTGCTGTTCAATCAATCACTGTAGAGGTACCCACATGATCCTTGCCTACTCTATTTAAGAGCAAATAACACCATTTAAACACTGTAAATACTAAACAAATAAAAATCCTGTTAAATTTACAGTAAAAATACAGCAGCTGTGGTTGCTGGAAATTCACTGTAAAAATACAGTGATAATGTTATATGTATTATGGGATAGCATTTTGATGCCTGTATATTTTACAAATTATAACAGGATTTTCATATGTAAAATATACATTATATAATATATTATAATATATAATTAAATATACACTGATAATACAGGTAGTAGAATAAAAAGCTGCATGATGAATCAGACTGGCCTGTCCATAAAACATGGCCAGTACTATAATATATAGACAGTGCACAAGGTCATACACACAAATACAAAACACATCACACTAAAATAATGATGCAATAAACAAAAACTAAATAAAAAAGGTAACACACACACACACACACACACACACAAAACAATTCCCTAATGCACATTACTGATAACAAAAATAAGAGACAAAACCATTTAAATAAAATACACTTATTTTTTCTGTGAACAGTTTTTTTTACAGTAAACACTCAGCATTATATATTTGAATGCATGACAATAAGAACACACACCTGTTGAAAATTTGCATCCACAACAATAAGAACTAAATCCATCTTGCAACAGTTCTGTATAAACATTGAACTCACACACAAAAATACACCTGCAAAGATTAGCCAGTTCTACAAAATGATAGTCCGTTCCAGTCAAAGACAAGGTGAGCCAGCAAAGACAGAAAAAAGAAGGATACAAAGGAAGGAAAAAAAGCAGACTGAGGGAGCGCTCAGAGCTGTTTACCTGAGAAGAAATTGGTGGACGTGCTCTCTTGCCTGTTCATTTCCAGTTTCTGTAGTTAGTCCTTCAGTGCGTGAGCTGCATATGCTAAGAGTGTGTGTGAGAACATGCCGTTACCATGTGCGTAAGAGCAAGTGTGTGTTTGGCTCGCTGTGCTTTCTGAAGACTATTTGCAGTCAACTGAGGGAGAGTTTTGCTCTCTGGCAATTTAACTGTCACACATTTTCTAGCTCTCTTTCCCTTTTGCAGAAAGGCAGTCAAGCTGGTCAACACAAATTAGGTGTATCTCTCACTATACATTTCAAATTACAGATCACAGACGGCAGCAAGCATTGATTAATTTTATAGAGAAAGCAGAGTAGGAGGACGTTTTTCCATACATGCATCTACACCTTCCATAGATCTAAATGTGTTTGGGGTTTGCTGTGCGTGTGTGTGTCTGAGCCTTTCAAAGCTTCAAAAAGAGTATCAGAGTCCAAGGCAAAAAAAGAAAGAAAAAAAGACTAAGCACATTTTAAAAAAATTGAGTGAGGGCAGTGGAGGAAGAGAGTGAATCTGTGAGAATCACGGTCATTCTAGCGATTGTGAGACGTGGAAGTGTTAGTGCATACGCGTGTGTACTAGCGCGCATTCATTACATCTGTCCCTGAGATCTGTGCAAGCTGTACAATCTCTGCCTCCAGAGAATCATCATTGGTCTCCTCCGTTAGCCAATCAGTATGGCTGCACAGACGCGTTTCTGTGTGTGTGTGCTCATCTCTACCAGCACACACTTCAGAAATGAACTAACAAGCATACACAGCCTCTCACAAACATATATCTTCAGTCCAAGATTAAACATTCTGTTGTACACAACAAAATAGTCACATGTGCCATTTTACACACTTAAAATCATAACATAACGCCAAGACGGCTCCAATGCCAACAATAAATTGCACCCATGAGATCCTGTGCCTCTATTAGGCGTCCATCTTTTTTTCATCATACCTTACCCAGGGTTGGCATGGCAAAAAAAACAAAAAAAACAACACATTTTTAATCAGTACTTTGTATTGTTTTCCAGTTAAAATATCGAAATTAAGAAAAAAATCTGCACACCAAATTTTACAATTTACTCAACATAATTTTGCTCAGGATGAATTTTGTAAAAATCGTAAGACCTTAATTGAAGTTTATTTTTCTTATCATATTAGTTAATTTAGCAATAACCATTCTTATATCAATATCCTATTAAATTCATGGTATTTTGCCATCTCTCATCTGTACAGGAGGTAATGAATAACAATAACAATTCAAAATGTGTTGATTTACAATATGTTGGCTAACTTATTTCAGGAATTTGGTTTATAATAGGCTATTGAGTTGCACTGCCTATTGATTAAGTTGATTCAGTTGATCCTAATTAATATGCCTATATTGGCTGACACTGATTAAGTAAATGCTTGTTTTTTTTTTTATGACAGCCTAATGTACAAAGATCGTAATCTTAAGGCAAGCACATGGCATATATATATATATGACGTGTTTTTCAGGGCCATTCCATGCATTCATACAGTAGATTAACAATTTCAAATTGGTTGCATTTCTGGGAGTTTCTTATCTTTATGCTAGCAGTCAGTTGCAAAATTTCAGTTTAAATTTCAGTGAAATTATCCATAGCCCACATCTAAACAGCAAAAATAAAAGCTAGCAAATACCAAAAAGATTCATTCATGCTTGTTTTAAATTCACCTGTATTGTGCTCTAAATGTATGGTGGTTTTTCTTCCAGACTGCATTAACAATTTAGTGAAAGCCATTTACCTTAATTATACAATAAAAGCCTGAATAAAATAGCAATCATAGCCTACAATTGAATTGCTTTTGTTCTGCTATATACTTGAACTGGAGTCAAAATTACACAATAGTCCTATCTTACAAAAGTGACATGCCAGGTGTGATGAGGACTATATTTGTTATCTTTGGCAGTCAATACAGATTAATTGTTCTTTTCAAAGAATCTCCACAGCTTTCCTATTTACTGAGTCACAATGAAACAAATTGGCTGCCCAAAGGTACACAACCCTGACAGCAAACTGCTACATTATTCAAGCAACACACAACAATGGTCAGTATTTGTTCAGCAGCTCTGAAGTAAAAGAAAGTGGTTTATTTCTGCTAAAAGTGAATAATATGCATGATGATGAGATGTGAGCTTTTGCCTCACTCATTTCACAGTGCACTGACAACATGACATGATCGATTCCTTGTGGCTTTCATGGCTTCTTACTCCTTTTCTATTTCTTTTTTGCAGCTCTTAAATTCTTTCCTCACTCTCTTGCCTGCTTTGATTATCCAAGATTTAAATTAAGTCGCTGTCCATTTGGTGTGACCATGACGTCTAAGATATACAGCAGCTCTGACAGTCTATGTATGAGTGAGCACAAGTGCACTTGCCTCTGCTTTGTCTTTGCAGAGTGTGTGACAACCGTGGCTCTACGAGTTGAGAAAGAGAGAATGTGTGTAGCTCCCCATCACCATAGGTTATATGTGAGGACCAAAGCAGAATGGATATTACTCTTCCACTGACAGCTGTGCTCAAATGATGTGTCTGAGAGAGACACATCTCACTTTACTATAGTAACAATGACAAATGATGACATGAGTAACGGAGTACATTCATGTACTGTAACTCAAACAGTTAAGCACGGCACTAACAACGCCGTGGTCATGGGTTCTACTGCCTTGATGTATGTCGTTTTGGATAAAGCATCAGCCATATGCATAAATGTAAATATAAATGCACATGAACACAAATGCTGTCAGAGATTTGGAGAGGTTTCAAAGATTTAAGATTTGGTGGCTTAAAAGTCTAAGTAGAGGATTAGCTCTGTTACGCAAGATAGCATGCTCAAAGTGAAAAAGCCATGATAGCTGATAAAAGAGGAACAGTTCATCCAAAAATAAAATGATTATCATTATTTACTCTCTCCTACATCAGGACAGGGTGAAGTGCACTTGCACTGAAATTGAAATAGAAGCAGCAACAGATATTTCTTCTTCCATATTGTGATGTACATCTGAATGTAATGAATTATCAAAGAAGAAAAAAAAAAGCATTGTGGGAACTTGGTTCTATCCCTTGGTTGTTGACTGGATTTTGAGACGTGGGTGTTGCAGACTAAGCAGACTAAAATGGCTAGAGAAGTCTGGCATATATCACCAGACAGAAGTCTGTCAATTTGATTAAAAATGACATTCAAAAGTCACAAAGAACAAAAGTGATATTTTTCCACAATTAGTGAGATGGTTCACCCCAAAATCTTCTGTCATCCTTTAATCACCATCATTAGTTTGGACATTTTGTTGGGTGTGCTATCAAGTTTGCTTAACAATGTTCATAAGTTATGCAGCTTTTACTTATATAGTACTACTGTATACATGCTATATTGCATCACTGCTAATATCTATCATTCAAAATCAACATACACAGCCGAAGTCATCGAACAACCTGCCAGTTGCAGCTGTTATGGATTGCTGTTTGTAGTCATACTGTGCTGAAGGTGCACAATCATTAACGTGTATGCGCTTATATAAAGCTTTATGTCACATCCTGACAACTCAATGATGAAAAGAACTGTTGAGTTGTCAAAACATTAAATTTCTGCATGCATATGCTGAGAATAGGTAGAATGAATGTTTAATTATCATGCAGTTAAGTGCGCACACAAATTTTACCATGACACTAATTCAACAGCACGATTATGAATTATGGATCAATGATACTTCAGATACATCCACACTGAAGCATGCAAACACACACACACTAACGTTCTTGAACAGCAAGCCTCTGGTAAACAAGCGGAGTAATAATCACCCATGTGTGGCTAATATCTCAATTGCTATACATCTGATTGACGACCCTACATTTAATCATCTATGTCCTCTTCCAAATTACAAAAGTGAAAGTTACAAATATGATTATATGTCACTCGGTTCACAAAGTACCCAGCTGATTTCTAATACTTACAGTAACTTAATATACATATTTTATATAAGCCTGACTGACTGCATGAGGAACATCTAAAATTTACATGACTGCTCAAGAACTTTTCATGTGAAATCTTGAATTTATGTTCATGCCCTGAAATGAATCTTCAGTGAGTGTGGTAACTTTCTGGGACCATATTACAGAAGCATCCCAGCGACTCAGAATCTTATTTAATCTGGTAAATAACCATGGTGATTTCAGTTAGGATCTTATTTAGAACATGAAAATAGAACATAATTCATCCAAAAATTAAAAGTCATATATGAAAATTCATATAAAAATGAAAATTGTGTCATTTACTCACCCTCACCTTGTTCCAAACTTATCTCAAGCATTTAAAGCATCAAACGAGATGACTTTGGAACAAGATGAGGGTGAGTAAATGACAGAATTTTCGTTTTTTAGTGAATTTTTTACCTTAAGATGGGAAGTTTTCGTAAACGGCCCCAGAATACTACCTAGTTTTTCTACAAAGACAATAATCCCTCATCTGAGCTCAGGTTTAATCTGAGTTTACAATATGAGCCCATTGTAATACCGAAGTACACACATCTCTTCCTGTTACAAAAAGAGAGGATGTCTGTTTTGGAATTACAACCCCTGTCTTTAATCTTTGGTGGCAGTGACATTTAACCAGAAGTGGAATTCATGAGCATGTTCACCTGAGCGAAGAACGGAATGATGGGATATTTACAATGGGTCATTTAGTTTAAAGAGAAGGGAAGGCAGCTTTAGGAAAGAACCTGAAGGAGCCTGAGGGGAGCATGAGTGCTTCATTCACACCCACTGACATTTTCCAGAAGACAAATCAATTAGCAGGGTATTAAAGAGAGGACGTGTGTGACTGAGTCCCCAGGCTCTTAAACAGTAACTGAGAAAGCACTGCAGAAAACATGCACAAGCACACACACATCACAACAAAAATACAATCAGAGACACTCTAGATAGATCATGAACAAGAAAAAAACAGCTTCCACTAATAAAACATATCCTGGCATGGCAAAAACTTGTGATTCCTTTTATGTGCTGCTGTTTGAAAAAAAAAACAATGGGATCTAGGGGAGCAGGACTGGGTAATGAAGGAGTACTAATGACTTGAAGCCTGAATAGTTGTGGATACATCCAGAACAACATAAAAGAAAGAGCATGGAATTCTACTAAATAATACTGTCAACCAGCCCTATTCACAAAGAACTAGACTGTTAAGTCCAATATTAAAATAAATGTAAAACAAAATGCTAAAGGCTAAATCCAGTAAAAATCATTTAAATGGTTTTAAAAGCTAAAACTGATATTACAACATTGTAATGTAGGCTACAACAATTGATATGTCCATTCAACCTCTAATACCATCGTAGGCACCAAAATTTGCACAGCCTTTCCAAAACACTTCTAGGTGGCATCAAAACTCTGCATGCATGACTCTGAATGAGAAAGTGTCAAATTTCAAGAATATTAATGATTAGTTTCACAAAATAGGATGAAACATGATGGCATCCACCACAATAATTCACTACAATCTTATACGTCCAACAACATTGAATATGTGAATTACTTAACTGAGGTGTATCATTTCCCATAAATGTGTATTTGTGTGGTATCAAACCTTTAGATGCAGTCAGCAGTGCATTATATATGCTTTGCAAAGCATATATATATATTAACAAAGCATAAACTTTCTGGAAACTTTTTTAAAGGAAAACATGAGTAAATCATGTGCCACTGTTACTACGCAATCATGTGACTTGTTCCTTATACTTTTTTGTCATTGTGATCATTCACAGCAGATGACACAGCAGTGTGTCAGAGTGCCTGTCTGGAGGGGAAATACCCACCAACTATAAATGACATTGATCTGAAAGAGGAAGAACATACTATCTGTAAATGGAGAAAAAAAGGAATAGGTTATGAGCATTCAAAGTCTTTATACTCGCTGTACTAGAATAATACATCAAACAACAACTCTACAACCCAGCAGCGTCGTTCTGAAGTGGAAGGATTTTGAATTGGCTCAGTATTAAACAGACCCACTAGCAAGTTACTTTCCTACAAGGACTTACTGGGCAGCTGTTTTTTACAGCTTATATCATAAATTCCTCTGAGACAAATCCTCAGAATTCTTTGAACCGTGTTCTTAACTGATCTTGACAGAAGATCCGCACAAAAAGCACATCAACAAGTATCATGTAGAGCCATGCCTCAATTAACACGTCTGCTTAAAATACAGTAAATGACTGTGTGTTGCCATGGCACAGAGTTCCAAGCTCATTTCTGTAATGTAGAAAACAGCAGTTTTATCTGCCTGAGGAGGTTTCTCATGATATACACACTAATCTAGCTTGCCTGTTTCAGTGTAGATTTTCTATTTTACATTTTTTTAATCAAATCAAGTTTTTTCACAACTCCTCAAAAAGGTATTTCAGGGCAAAAAGTGCAAATAACTGATCAGATCTTGTTGCATTAGAGAAAGAATTGCTTAAGCTAAAGTACTGCAGATTTTCTCATCTTGTTCTCACTGTAAGCACTGACTCTCCACCCCTCTTATGGGACTGTCCTACCTGAGACTTGAATCCATCCGTGATGTTGGCTGTGAGATGAAACGAATAAAGGGTTCTCCATTGTGTTTCTTCTCCTTTGCATCATTGTGATTGGTAATCTGAACCAATTTGCATGAGGATACTCTTCTGAGAGAGGCGTGCATCTGCTACTGACCGACGTTCCAAGTCCTTTCAGCTGCAGCGTGTGTGTGCTTCAGAGAGAGAGAGAGAGAGAGAGAGAGAGAGAGAGAGAGAAAAGAGGGGGAGGAATCTGATTTATAATTTAATTTGTGATGATGTAGATTGCAGATCAATGTTAAATGACAAAACTGGTATCATCTGACGCAGCAGGTTTTCTTGTTAAGTTTTATTTAACATCCCCGCTAGGTTTTCATCTAAAAATTAGTGCCTATTATGTTAAAAGGAAATTTTATAAAAAAAATTAAAAAAAAATTAAAAAAAACACATAATCATACTATTTTTACAATAGTTGTTACAGTGACAAATGCAAACATGCACTTATATTTTTAGAGTTGTTAATCAGTATTAAAAATAACATAAGCTAACAACCTGTTTCCTATTTATTTACAAATTGAATTCAAATATATAAAATGAAATGGGGATGTTATGGACTACAGCATACTTTAAAATAAATTTCATTATTTCATCATTAATTCATACATTTAACAAGCACAGTCAATTTATGCAGATAATTTAAAATATTCATGCTTTCAAATTCAGTTGGTGTTACAAATCACTTAGTAACGAGATAGATTAACAAAAACAATCTCTAAACAAACACTTACATAACGTAAGGCACATTTCCAGCAGACAAAAAAATAATCCAGTAATATCAAAGTCTGAGGCACATTGTTTTTAAACTAAATGTGTTACGTTCTAAATGACTACATTTAACAAATTACCACTTTTTTCTCGTTTATCCAGGTGCGTGTTCAGAAAATTGGATGGACTTAATTTAAAGGACTTTATGAACTAAACGTGTAAAATGCCATCGCCAGGGGCTATTTTTCTATCTGGACAGTCTGAAACGGCCGAGGATTTACCTGATTAAAATGCATGTTCAAAGACTCGCGTGACGGTAGTTGCTTACATATCTGGTTGCTTGCACATTAGCTCCGCCCAACATCACTGCGTGAAAATGATTGACAGCCACCGCCTCCAATGAGACATCAAGCGCATCGTAGCTATGAAGCACGGGACAAATGCTGTGTCCCAATTTTCGAGTGTCCCAACTTTCAAGTGTATAGTAGAAGAGTAGGCAAGCTTTGAGACATACTATCCCGTCATAAAATTGGCTGTTTAATGGACCGCTCTTTCGCATTATCTCGCTTAGTTACTCGCATGCTGTCACAGTAAACAGGCCTGTCAATCATCTTGTCACAGTTAACATCTACATTTCATTTCATTTAAGTTAGAACCGTATCAGAGATAAAAAGAAATACCACGTTGATCTGCAAGCTGTGGGTCGTTTACTTGGAGAACTCTGCTCATATTTTTTGTATTTAATGATGCATTAAAAGTTCACATTGTTGTTGCAGATGGATAACATCAATATTTTTTACCAGGTTAAATGTTGATTATTAATAACTTAAACCCCTTTATCTAAACCTCTCTACTTAACTGCGGTTCACACACATCCACTAGGTTTGTGTTTTTTTCTTTTTTTAACACTTTTTATTCCTGTTTGTAATTCTGAATGGAATCCTGCCAAACCGCAATGGGTTGTGGCCAATATTAGCTAACCGGGCTGAAGTCCTAGCATGAAGCTTCACAAAGAAACTTTACTAGACCGTTGGTATTGAACTTACATTTCCGTCCTGTGTAAGTGGTTTGCAGTTGACTGCTGTCACGAACAGAACTGAGCAAGCACTTGGCTGGTACAACAGTAATATTATTATTCTAAACTTTTCATTACCTAGAAGGAGTTTTAATTGGCTGTTTTCTTCTGCAGAAAATTGAACGTGTGTAGCGATGTGTCTAATTTTTTATCATCAGTTTCTTGGTAAATTGGTGGGAGACCTGGTGAACCACATGATTTCTGTCAAAGAGCTAGGTGTGGCTTCTGAGCCATAAGTTCCTGACTGCTGATTTAGGCCCTGCTTCCGAGTCCGAGGACAAGGAACAGCTCCGAGAACGTCACCATGCAATTCATTTTTGTTGACTGTAGTGGGCATTTGTTGTAGTGAATTCCTTAGACCACAAGTCCTTTTTCTAAGCCCTATCCTAAAAGAGCCCAAAAATGTATATTCTGATAGGCTATCACTTACATCCACACCAGTCTGCAGCCATGCTATTATTACAATACATGAGAGGCTGATATTTGAGTAGTTCAGTGAGTAAGACTACAGAGCAAACAAACAGCTATTTCATATATAGGTCAGCCATTCTGCTAGCTACTTTGACATTATGATGCAAACAAAAAAATCCAGATTGAAAGATAGGCTAATGTTTTGTTGGCTTTATGTTTTGCTTTACTCTAGTCTATGACAATGACCTCATCAGTCTGTACTGAGTTTGCCATTCATTTTTAGGGTGTGAGTTTCTACGTGAAAGACTATGATTATAAAGTCATTTAGGCTATATTTCTGGCAGCTGTTAAAGTAACATTTATAAAATAATTATGAAATCTTATTTGATTTTGAGAAATTTGAATCATTAGATAGATTAATAATAATGTACTATATATAGAAATAGAAGTATAGGAGGGAAAAAAAGTAATTGTTTAAATAAATGTACAGATATAGTGTACAAATTTTGGGTTCTGTGTATAAATATGTCCGTTGTGATGAACGATGTATAATTAAACTTTCATAATTATACATCGTTCATCACAATGGACATATTTATACACAGAACCCAAAATTTGTACACTTGTAAACTGCACACTTTGTAAATAACATATCTGCACACTTATATCTGTTCATTTATTTAATCAATTACATTTTTTCCCCAATACTTCTATTTCTGTATATAGTACTTTATTTAATTTCTGTTTTTTCTTATATTCGTGCTATATTCCATCCCCACTGTGTTGTATGTCTTCACTATCAGGTATGTCTGCACTACTTTCTTCTAGACTGGAAGCTCTTGTCGTCAAGTCAAATTCCTTGTGTGTGCAAACATACTTGGTAATAAAGCTCTTCTGATTCTGATTCGACCTATATAGCTTCAATATTTGACCAGTTTATCATAAAACTCAGTTACAATAACAGTATTTTCTTAATTTCTGTAAGGAGTTGAAAAATCAGGCAAAATCAATCATTAGTTATTGACATTTCAAATAGAACAACGAGACACATAGGCTATCTGTACAGATTCAATTGCGTTTGCTCCCGTTTGTGGTCACTGGAATCACTAAACAACATCCATTATTCTTATACTAATGTATTTAAGTTTACATTTTTTCGGTAAAACATAGCATTAACCTCCTAACTGTCATGTGTAGTTTTCACACTATTGGTGCTTCTAAAAAGCCATGGATGGATTAAGATGCCTGGAACTATTGGCCAGTTGCATAAAATTCTTATTAAAAGTTAGTCATCTAATTTTTTGGACTGGTCATAACTTTTTTAAAGTCAATTACATAAAAACATTGATTGGTCTAATTTGAATATGAAAAGGAAGACAGATTACCACAGTTCACTGTTAGTCAAGCTAGTTCTTTAGACACAGTTTTATCATAATGGCAATGTTTATGCAACTGGCCCTAGAATCACGAGTGGGAGCGCTGACAATAAAAATGCATTTCTGATTTTATTGTTGTTTGTAAATTGTATGCTGCAGCATTTTTCTTGAAAGTATCTTTACATTTGGAGTTTGTGGAGGGATAATTTTTCATCCCCATCGGGTTGTTATTATCCATGATCCGTGGTCACACACGGTTTCATGCTTCATTTTGCTGTTGCATGGGAATGAATGCATTGAATAAGAAATGATCACTGCTATTGACTTACTGTCTAGAGGTCTCAGTGGTGTCGTTGACACAGATGGTGATGGCATGAACAGTGCCTGGTCCTTTTGCATTCACGCCCTGTTCATCAATAGCACGGTTGGGAACATCCCGTCCGATTTTCCTTTGTGAAACCGGCCTCTAAATGCATGCAGCCTGCCACTTGGACTGTTATTTGGAGTCATCAGTCATTATTAGTCTCTTCAGATTCTCCCTTCTGTTTTAACAATCTGCACATCATTCTTTTGGGTAAAAGCTTCTTCTTGCTTCCATATTCATAAACTTAACCAACAGAACCTGCAGAAACATTCATGCATTTCAAATATGAATTTATGGGCTTTCCCAAATTTATTTAAAAATATAAAACTCTCATATTAAATTAAATTTCATCATAGGCTTTCATTTAGGTTAAATCAGAAAATAGGTTTAAAGGTTGAAGAGTTTTACAGGGAGTGTTACACTGCAGAAGTAATAAATCAGTGTCTTCCATCTCAAAGCAGAGCTTGCAAATATATTTATAACTGTATTAGCTTTGTACTTAAAGTAGTGTTATTATAACCCCCTTTTTGTTTCCTGCACAACCATCTTCTTATTTACACGTTTATGGAGTACCCTCAATGATTAAATCGTTTTTAATGCTTACCCACTGATAAATAATGATGTTAAATTAGATTATCTACATCTAAGAAGCTCATCACATTTTATCTAAGAAGCTGTCTACTTTAAAATCAGTATGTCATTGTAGATTACTAGATGAGCGGCCAGATTAATGACTTCATTGTGACTGGATTTCACCATATCCCAACACACAAAAGCACTTCCTCACATCTGCACTTCTATTGTGTTTTCACAGTTCAGGAAACACCATTTCCAAAGGCAGACGAGTGTGAACATAAACCTATCCAACGAAACAAAATTTCTTATTCAGCTACACACAGTGAAAATTTGACAATTCTGAGTGTTAAATTATTTGAGGAAACAAAGATTCAGATTTGCTCATGATTGCTAAACCAACTGGACAACATACATTGTGTGTGTGTAGATTATATAAAAAAAAGATGTATCTGTTGTGTAAGTTACACAAGGGCCAGACAATTATATCTGATCTATTTAGAAAGCCACTTTTACATTTCAATCTTTTTTTGCAGCATCTACAGTAAGACCCCCTTTTATTTTTGTTTGATGTTTATCACACCCATGTGCTAATATGTGGACAACTGTAATATATATAATCCAATCAGAACTGTTTAATTAAGAAGCTTGTAAAGGTTATAACAGTTAAAAATCTGAGTGGTTTTTATGAGATATTTACGACAAATGTGTTGACGCATTACAATTGCTCCCAGATCTTAATACGCAAACCTACAATCATTCCTAATATTGTTATTTTTGTTTAGGTGGGGGCCCGAATAAGCTACCGAAGGAGCTTAATATGATGTTTAAACATCATAACTTGCCTTTTAGATTTATGTTTTGTTTGCTCTTTTGCAGTGTCAGGAATCAACAGGAATTTAAATCAATATTTACATTCTATTGCAATACCGCAAAAAATAATAAACTAAATGTTATACCACATTTAATAATAAAAAGTGATATTGTTGAAGTTAAAGAAATCTCATTCATTTATTTTGAAATGAATGTAATTTGGAGGAAAAAAAAACACATACACTCAAATTCTGCTCAACCATTGACCAACCATTAGAAATAAGTTGTATTAATGAGCATATTTTA
This sequence comes from Tor tambroides, assembly GCA_021397915.2. NCBI lineage: Eukaryota > Metazoa > Chordata > Actinopteri > Cypriniformes > Cyprinidae > Tor > Tor tambroides. The sequence continues at coordinate 67,148 of JAFVLL020028331.1, forward strand.
ATAATTAAATGAAGTCATATTAGCTTCAAGTTAACCTCTTCATAATAAAGTTATTCAGTCAATACAATGGTCAATAAATATATATGCTTAAACAGGGGCTCTTCAGTTTGTAGTATAACAGTTTATAGGCAGAAATGCCTCAGGTACCTGAAACGGACCACAATAACAGTCTCATCCAATTAAATATGAAAGGCAGCTTGAAAATGATAAAGCCTTCAAAAATGCCTTTCATATTTTTTTCTTTTTTAGCTACTTCTCAGCTTTAAAAAATAAAATTAATCTTTTCCTTCTCTGCATCTCTCATCTTTGTTGCTTGCTTGCTTCCAAATCTAGCTGTCTAATAACCCTGGTATTGGATACTATATATGTTGTTGGCTCTGTGACAAATTGCTTTTGTTTCCCTATTGTAGGTCACTTTGGATGAAAGAGTCTGCTAAATGCATAAATGTAACTGTACTGGTAAAAATGCATCAGACAAATCCCTTTCCACACATCCATCCAGTAAATGTATACACTGATATTTATATTAACAGACATTCATTGTGTGGGCCAAGGTTCCCATTATCCTGAGAATTTGTGCTCATATTCCCACATCCCTCAATGTTTCTGTAGAGCGAGCTTCCAAAAGGAGAGTTTTTCCACTGGATTGCAGAACGATGTGTCAAATTTCAGTGACTGCGTCTTCCATCCACTTCAAGTAATGCTGGCTTCCATCGTCAATAGGAAAACTGATGATTTCCGGAATGTCATATGGATGCACAGCTCTGAGGGAACACAAATGCGTGCCAATTAAAGTAACAGATTTGAACATTATAATAACAAGGAAATAAATGCAAATGAAAAATTTGAATGATTTCTGAAGGATCATGTGACATTGAAGACTGGAATAATACTGTACCTGCTTAAAAATCAGCTTTGCCATCACACAGATAAATTACATGTTAAAAAACATTAAAACAGAAAACAGTTAGGCTATTTTAAATTGTTTTACTATTCCTATTTTTACAGATTTTTTGTTCAAATAAATCCAGGAAGTAAAAGAAAGTAAAAGTGTCACCCAAAGTATGTGAGGTAAGTGGTACATATCTTTTGACTTGCTTACAGGTACCACAAAGGGAGCATTTTGTTAGATCCACACAATTTTCTACAGGCTGGGATATTTTGTTGTCATGGAAACTATTATACCAATGGAGAAATTCTCATAAAATGGTCACTCAATGTGTTTCATATAACAGCCAATTTGATTTTAAACCCTGGATTAGTGATACATCACTATATGATGTGAATAACACTACATTCACTATACATTGTCTATAACAAACTGAAATATTCAAACATTTAAGCATTCATGACTGTGCAAGTTGGGTGAATATGTAGAAGTTTAAGCAATTGTGATAAGAAATGTACTTACTTTATATAAGCCACAAGTCGCTGCACCAGAGACGTTCTTGTCCTCACAAGCTGTTGAGAAAATCTTTAATTTAGCATAAATAGCATAACCATAATAAGACATGCAGTTATATACGATATGTACAATAGATGATTTTATAACTTCTCATTAAACTATTATTAACATCATGAAGTATGAATATTTGATTTGAAAGAGAAAGCTGAAGTTTGAATAAATATATCAACACACCAGCAGTATTTCTGAGGTATCCCTTATCTCTCCTTTCCAGTAGTACCTGAAATTGATACACAATTGATATTTTAGGTAAATTACATTTTGTAAATGCATACATGCATTTAATCCTTACTGGAACATTTCATATCTCATGGTTAAAAGATTATTAGTTAAGGTTTTACTGCTGTGAATGCTGACCTGACACAACACTCCAGTTCTACAGTCCAGACAAGGTTATCTTTATGTTGTTAACTTTATGTTGTTGCTTAAGTTACACTTCAGGCTGCAGTGTTTTGGATTCAGAGCTCATAATAGGTGAAAGGTTAAACTCGCTGGACTTACATAGTGGTAGTGCGAGGAAATATATTCACGCATGCTGCCAGCCTTTTCTCCATGATGCTCCTAACAGAAAGAGAAAGAGAGATATGACTGCATCACAAGTCAAAGGCACTCTGTGTCCTTTCAAATGTATAGACACACACAGCTCATCTGAATGCAAGTGTAATACTGTAGGGGCAAAATATAGTTTTAACAGTGGATTTCAATTCAAATTCAAATTCAAATACAAAAAAAGAGCATGTGGGCTAAAACGAAAAACATGGAATGTACAGCAGCAATGCAGCATACACCCAATAATACATTTAAAAAAAAAATTGAATACCATACTCAACTTCAAATTTGCCAAACGTGAACCTACACAGCAATATACATTTGCCTCATTCCCTGATTAAAAATCAGTATCAAACATTCATTACTGACAGGGTGATTATCAAACTTTGATACCTCACTCAGAATGTTTTCAGACTTATATACTAACACAAACACATGCTTAAATCGAAGCTTCCACCACAGGGGGGAAAAAAAAAATTCAGACTTTTTTTTCCCCTCACAATTCTGAGCTCATATCTTACTATTTGGAGTTTTGTCTCATTCAAAACTGCTACAAAAGTCTGAATTATGAGATATAAACTCAGAATTGTGAGATGTTAACTCACAATTGCATATTGCATTTACAATCACATATCTGATAAGAAAAGCCTGACTAGTGAGATATAAACTAGCAATTGTAAGAAAGTGTCATAACTGTGGGATTAATAAAAGTCAGAGTTATATTTTTTCTTTATCATTGCATGGTGGGAAAAAAAGAGATGTAAATTTAGAATTCTCAGGGTGAAAAAAGTCAGAATTGCAAGATATAAACTTGGAATTGTGAGATATAATCAAAGAACTGTGAGAAAAAAGTCAGAATTCTGAGCTTATATCTTGCCATTCTGTATTTATATCTCAAAAATCTCAGAATTGTGAGAAACAAAGTCTGAATTGTGACTTTTTCCTCACAGTTCTAAGGTTATGTCTCACAATTACCTTATTCCATGGCGGAAATAAGCTTCCATACCCTTGAACCAAAAACTAGTTATATTTTGCATAAAAAGATACAGTAACTGTATCTTCAAATGGTATGGTATTTGGCTCAGGAATGTAGACTAGATTGTGTGGACTATGGTTGATTTGCGTTTTTCAGCAAGATATCATTCCATACTCTAGACCTAAAGAGTGCACTCTCAAAAGATCTCATTATTGTTGGCCTACGTTCCCAATTCATGCTTTATTAAAGAAACTGGATGGATTATTACTCCTGGATCAGAAAGCAGCAAATGCACCCTCAAACTTGTGTGGTTCTGAACCTGAAGAACCGCTGCACTCTGATGAGCTTACTAGTCTGGAGTGCACTCTAATGACTTAACCACTGTAAAGTGCTCTTTAACAAGAGTATAATGGGAAAATGAATCCTAATGCGACTGAGAGGGAATATGAGCATCTCAGGTAGAGATGCTCTATGATATGAATCATGGTGAGGTTTTGCAAGTTGTGCAAAAACTATTGTGAAACGTAATGGATAGCAATTATTGCAATTAATTGTCTGTTGACACAAACCACATGGCATCCACAAAAACAAACACTGTACTTCAGTGGAAAAATGGGTGGAGATGACACTGTATTTATCCTGCTGCTGGCCATATAAAGGAAGCTGTCAAAAAGGGAAAGCTATTTGGGAAGAATGTTACTCAATTACAGTAAAATATTTCTGCAGTTTCGTAACTAAACATGCCAAGATGTACAACATTTCACAAAATTTTGAGTTCTGACAGTTTTACATGTGAACCAAGTGTAGCCCACAGAACTGCAGTAGGTCCAGTCCTCTTTATGAGAACTAATTATCTCTATGTATCTATATATTCTGAGGCTGCATCTGAATATGCTAATTTCCCTACTATACAGTAGGTTTAAATAAAACAGTATGTGAAAATAGTGCCAGAATTCATAGTATCACAAAAAATAGCAGGCAAAAAGTACCCGGATGGCCTCCTACTTTTGGCGAGATTCTGAAGTGTGTATCCAGTAGACATTTTACTATCCCATGAAACCACGGGAGAAGAGTTGTAACAGTGAAGGAACACAACTAACGCTGGTAGGTAATATGACAATGGCAATATGACAAATGCATTACATCCAAAAAGCATTCATATTATATTGAACATCATTTTTATTTAGCAGTCTCAAAGTTTTTTTTTTTAAAGCAAAAAAAAATTAAAATTATTTCACCCAATATTGCTCGTATTGTTACAGAAAGTGTGATTCTTTTAAACTCTAGTTTGATTAAAGAACAAGCAAGTGGGTATTTTTGTCCTTAGGCTAGTACAAGATTTGTCTTATACATCCAGGTGTCCAATAAAAGAAGAGATGCCTTTTGTCAAACCTTTGTTTGTTAATGCATTTTTTTATGATTATGATAAAAAGTTCCAGTTGATCGCTAAATAGTTTAAAAGACACCACTATACTGTGTATAACAACCATAAACAGTGCAGTGCTTACGTCAGAACTACAAAGAACATCTGGGTTTTTCACAGCTTGTGGTCTAGAAGCATCATACATTCAAAAGCAGGAAATCAAAAAGAGAAATGGTTAACTTTGTGGGAAAAAAATTAATAGGTTAGTGTTCTCAGGTTCTGTCCACAGAGCTTTTTGCCATTGTAAATCAACTTCAGTTCAAAATGAACTAATATTTACATGTAACAGAATACCTTTATTGTACTGTATGTCACTGTCACATGCAGACTGTAAAAATTACACACCCTTGTCACCTGTTTGCAGAAGGCAAAGTAAGTCATTAATTAACTACAATAAAGCTTATTCTTATTTCTAATCCTCTATTTTTATTTCCTTGTGTAAATTTGTGTATCGCTGTATCTGTATGCATGTACAATACCTGCCAATGTCTCTAGCAGTTTGTTCTGTGGGACAGTTGACAAGCAGCACAGAGTGATATCCGGCCACATAGCTTCCTGTGACAGCAGAGTGAATCTGAACACACAATGTCTTCAGCACGGGGTACAGGGCACAAGCCAGGACAATCTACACACAAACACACACACAAATAGGGGGAAAAAAACAGAGAGCATTAATACAGTTTCATGCACAGTTTGATAGAATGTAGAAATTTCTAGAATGTATGCAAATATTTGCAAGTGCAGATAAATAAAATGTGGCAGGGTATGCAGGTACTGTAACATTATTTTCCTGAATACATGTAATCAGTGTAACTGGAATAAACTGATGGAAATACTGGAGATGCATTTGGCCAGTAGTATACTGCTTTTTTGGTATTTTTGGACAGTAATTTAATCGATACAATTCCCATTCATGCATGTACAGTATTAATGAGAATTTTGTGTCAGGCATATACCCTATTCAATATATCCACTGACATATATTCATTTTTATCTGCAATTTTTATTCATTTTATGTTACATACTGATATTTGTGAAAAGCCCAGCTATTAAAGAAACATTTTTTCAAGTGTGGAAGAGACTTAAAATTATTTGTTCTTTCTTAATGAAAATTACCCCAAAATGAAAATTCTGTCATCATTCACTCACCCTCATGCTGTTTCAGACCTGCATGACTAACATTCTTCTGTGAAACACAAATAATATTTGGAAGATCAACATATCTTTGTTTGTGTTCGGCAGAAGAATGACATTCATACAGGTTTTAAATCACATCAGGGCTAGTAAATGACAGAAATTTTATTTTTTGGGTTAAAGTAAAAAAAAACAAAAAAACATTTCAATCATGGGCATGAATGATAAATGTACAATTTAAAATTACTGTTCAATATTACTAAAGTGCGGCCTAATAACTGGAAGAAGTGATCATTTTTGGTACTTTCGTCATAAAATGGAAGGTAAATAATGTTCTTGTCTTTGTTTATCCCCATCATATGAATACGAAAATAGCTGTTGATCATGTAAATGTCTTTTTCAGAAAAAAATGTTTAACTAAAATGTAGACCTAAATAAGAAAATTATATGAATAAACTTGGACAGTGATTTAAGAATCGTGTACCATACACAACTGACTTTGTAAGTGAGGAAACAATTCTCAAACTCAGTCACTGAAGAGATAGATCACAGCTGATGGTAGCCATTGACTTGCAGCATGTTATTTTTTCCCCATACTATGGAAGTTAATGGCTACCGTCAGCTGTTTGGTTACCAAAACAGTCTTCAAAAAATCCTTATTTGTTCAAGAGCAGATAGAAACTAATACATGTTTGGAATAACTTGAGGCTGACAGAAACTGAGTGAACTATCCCTTTAAGCTGATTTTGAGTAAGAATTACTGCTGAATGCACAACCGCATCTTTCGGGGCCTTAAACATGCATTATTGTGCTCGATGTGAAAAGAACAGTGAGGGATTATCCTGCGATGACCTGATAACAGATTGTATTTGCCACAAGAATGCGGTGTGCTTGTTCAGCTCTTTGAGAAACAAGGCTTGCTATTTAGTCCAGAAGCTGGAACTGCATTTAAATAGTACTAGTTCACATCATGGCTCTTTCTTTTAAGAGCTTTTTTTCTTCCTGATATTTAATAAGCTTGTCAGCTAATTATTAACAAACATGGCTATTTTCGTGTTCAAAAGCAGTTCAACAAGTTTGCACAGTTTTGAAACGCAAAGTAACAGCAATCAAGTTTAAGCATGTCAACAGTCTGTAGTGTTCAACTTGCTAAGCACGTGCCGCTTAAGTCTCTCAGTATAAATGTCACGTATCGAGAGGAATAAAACTGGATTTACCACACAAAAGACAACAAATCCCGATCGAGGGACAGCCGAAGACATTATGTCCTTGGGATACCGCTGGTACAAGCAATCCAGTTTGTTCTCTTGCATAATTATTTCACAGCACTAGAAGTTACATGGCCAGTGAAGTGCAGGCTACTGTACGCATTTTATAGGAGGATCATCTCGTCAGGTGTCCAGCAGGTTCCTCTCACTCGCATCAAAGTCTGTCAGACAGTTTGGTCTGGGCATTTTCCCAAAGCGGCTGCGTGTTGCGCTTGATGCTGATTGAGTGACGCTCATATCCGGATACCGTGGCTTCCAATCAACAGCGGTGAGCGGGTCTCATCATAAGAGGATTGGAAACCTAATAAACTTGAAGTGCTGCTTCTGACTGTTAGTAGTTTGTTATGGACTACAGCCACACGAGTAACGTCACGGTTTCGATTGTTTAAAGTCATCTCCGAAAGAATTCAAAAATTCATGTTTGTTTACAAAACGTCAATACTCAAAACACCCCAAAACACCTACATGAAAGCTATACAGACTAAAACCTATTTACAGGCTAAAAGCTGTAATGCACTCAGTAATTTAAGGCTTTGCCAATAAATATAAAACAACACTTTTTAAGAAATATAACTTTAAAAAATAGCATTAAAGAGATACATTTTAGTCATTTGTTAATACATTTTTTATGTAGTCCTAAAGTTTTAACGTTGTTGCAGAGAACTTACTACGCAAGATTAACGATTTTTACTTGTTTTATACATTAAAAAAATCATAACAATGAGTGACAACAAGAAAGTCATAGAGATACATTTGCGGAAAACAATGTAACTATCTGAAGGTGAACTTCTTTCGACAGCCTCTAGAGGTCGCTGGTCGCTATGTTATGCGTTTTCTATGGGCCGCATGGGGGCAAGTGTAACACTGAAACACGTTTTATGACAGTCGGTTTTTATAATCAGAGAGCACAGAAATGTAGTACTTTTACATTACCTACTTTTTTTTTTTTTTTAATAAGTAAGCTATTTCATACCAGACTAAACTGTTCACAACTGCCAATGAATTGATCAACTGTTATTAGTTAAAAGTATTTTATTCAGCATACAGTATTTAGCAGAAGGGGGGACAATATAAATCCAGTGGACTCTTTTAAAATTAGGTAATAATATAGGCTAGGCCTATTATACTAGTATATACACACCTTACTACTATTATTTCAGACATAGAATTCAAGCATAACAGCCTGTTGATAAAAATAATATAAAGTACAACACAAATAAAGGGCAACTGTTTCATTTCAAGAAACCGAAATGAGTAAACTGAAATGACTAGACCTCATGGACTAAAATAAAATGATTTAAAAATGGGACACCTTTAAAATGTCAAAGTTTCTTTTTTCCCTTTCAATTGCTGATGCTGTATTTTATCATTCTTCATATCAGCAGTTACGTTTCTTTGTGTGTCAGACAGAAACGGAAAATATTTTGACGCCTATATCTGCTGAGTGGTCTTTGAGGTCCACATATGCATGTATGCCACTCTAACCACTGACCCAAATTCAGTCTCGGTCTCCCTCCATCTTCAAATTAACTAGGTTTATAACCTCATGTTTATATGTTAAAACCCTTAGAGGTAGAATGCTGTAATGGTTTTGCCTTACAATTGGCTTTTCATGTCATTGTATTAGATACAGTAATAAACTAAATTAAATTAAACTAAACAAGAAACTTTAAATAAAAATCTGATGGATGTTGAGGACAATAGGGTTTTTAGGTATTTAAAAAACAAACACACAAACAAAAACATTGTTGAAACGGGTTAATCCAATAGCCCTGTTCTTCTAAATTATCAAGGCCATGGTGATACTAAAATGTAACATACAGACAGTCACCTGGTGGTAAAGAGAAAGACACATCATGAATTAAAGTCCATCACAAATAGCTTTACCACAAGCCGAGGTAAATACTAATATTTATAATAGTTACATGCACTTAAATACAAAACACCATCATGGCAACACACATTAAAACCTAATATACATGACTGATACCAAAACTATAAACTATAAATATGTCAGCTGTCACACAGAAAATTGTAGGAATGTCAGTTTTTAACTGTAAATTATAAGATGACTTTATTTTTTTTTAAAAATGGTACATTTAACAGTACTTTACTATAAAATAATATGAAATGTCACGTTAGATTTATTATGCTATAGTTTTTGCCTGTATATAGAAAGGAAATAGATTTTTACTGTAGTATTTTTTACAGTCTTTTACAGCTAAAATTACAATATATATTTTTTTAATTTATTAACACAGCACAGTCTGCAACCACAAAACAAACACAAACAATCCCTACTATATATAATAAATATATATAATATAATATTCTGTTCTACTAAACATTAGTTTTCATCTTAGTGCTCAATTATCTCAGTGCTGCTTGAATAAAAACTTTTTGTAAAAAATGTATTTAAATTAAATTTAGCGCATACAGTACACCTCTACCTCTGTGTTTGGCAAACACTATATCCACAATGCTATTGGCAAACGCTCTATCCAAATATTTGCATGGTAAAAAATGATTGTAATTTTAGCTGTAAAAGACTGGTAGAATTAGTAGAAGAAAATGTAAAAGAAAAGTTTCAAATATGATTACATAATTTTGACTTTGCATGAAATATACACTAATTGTCATATGAATATTGCATCTTCATTTATCTTCCCTCTTTTTGTCTTTTCATAGCAGGAAATCGAGACTAATACATTGTGCTCATGTATTGAGATAAGTGAGCACTGAGATAATTGAGCACTAAGATGAAAGCTAATGTTTAGTAGAACAGAATACACACACATACACACACACACACACACACACACACACACACACACACTGTGTGTGTGCGTGTGTGTGTGTGTGTGTGTCTATATTCTATATTCTAACAGATATTCACATGAACAAGACAGTGCGGTATACCTACATAGAGCCATTTGTTGTATTTTCTCGGAAATGTTTTTAGAAGAATGATTCATTACACATCAGAAATAAAAATGTACAAAAGCTTTCACTGAGGTGGTACCTTTTTTAAAGGTGCTTTTGTACCTAAAGAGTACATATTGCTACCTAAGTGTAAATATTAGTATCTAAAAGAAACAAAAGTGTACCTTTTGAAAAGTAATATCTTTTGTACCTTTTTCTGAGAGTGTAGGATGGGGCAACCAACATAAACAGATTTCAAATAAATGTAGGTCATGTCCTGTTTCAAATAGAATTTGCACAGGAGACAAATCATTGTTCTGAAAAGGATTATAAAGACAGCAAACACTTAAAGCTAAAATGGCAAATGGAGGTCAGGGATTCTGTGACAGCAAACCCTCTGTGTGTGTACACTGTATAAAGCTGTAGCTCTAGCACAGTCAATAAAACAAAAGAACAACTTCATATAATCAAGCTTATTCATTAAACTTCGAGGTAACTGTCATTAATTAGCATTTCTTCATCAGTCTTCCCCTCAGAAAGCCCCCCTGAACCAGTCTGTGACTGCTGGAAGTGCTGGCTGATACTGCAAACAGTGTGTCCTGCATCTTCTCTTCTCTCTGCCATTTTGGCTTTTGTTTGTGGCTACAGATGCTGCCACAAGACAGGTGAGATTTTTTTTTTGTTTTAAACATTAAACCATATTTTTAATAACTGTCATAAGAGATAAGCCTCTGATTCTGCCGTTTACAGTGCTGAGGGAGTCTGAAGGTCGTCAAAGCATTTTTGAGATTCAAAGACATTTGAGCCAAGAACAGGTAAACTCAGCAGCTCACAAATATGCAGAAAAATACAAACACATGAATCTGAAATCGGTTTACAATAGTCAATATTTCATATATATGTTTGCATTAATTTATCAACACAGCACAGTCTGCAACCACAAAACAATGCCATACAAACAAACCCTACTATTAATGTACTGTATCAGCACAATGTATTAGTCTTGATATTTCCTGCTAAAAATGAAGATAGGCAATATTCATATGATAAGTCAAAATTATGTAATCATTTGAAGCTTTTCTTTTACATTTTCTTCTACCATTTGTAAAACTAATGAAGCATTTTTCTGAACCCATTAACAGTGGCACACAGTTGTTTTACAGTCACAAAATTATTATTCTTAAAAATAAAACATTTCCACAGGATGTCTATACAGAAGTTTGCTACGCATCACTGAACGTCCCCAAACGAGGAAGCAACCGGACAAAGACCAACAAAGCTCTGACTTTAGTGTGTATGATGGCATAAAAATGCACACTTAGGTAAAAGATTATGTATAGTCAGCTGGTCAGATACCAATGTTAATCCAAGGTTTTGTCAAACAGAATATAAATTATCCTACTTTTTATGGTTACCTACAAAATAAATGAATGAACATGAAACATTTGTTTTGCTAAAATATTGATATTGATAAAATAATATATATATATATATATATATGAGAAAGACTATTTGCAATTTTGACAAAATCTAAGAAGTATTCTAGCTCTATTTTATTTGTAGAGTATAAACTGGGGTTGAAATTATAAAAAATGTTTATGTACAGTATAAATATGAATTTTGTTTACCAATAATATATGATCTGATGACTGGCATCAAATGTGATGGAATATCTCAAACACACAGCTAACTTCAGTCCCAAGGCATTTTTATTACATTTGTTTGTAATTTAAACGGTTATTTTACTTTCTATTTTTCAGCAGTGCCATTGAAAACAGTATTTCAGTTATATACAAGTGTTTCATTTTGTAATCCTCCAAAGATTATTAATGGTTTATATTTTCTTCTGTGCATTACATGGAAAATAAAATGGAAAATATTTGACATCTTTTTTTTTGTTTTGCAAATGGAACTTAAGATGAATGTGGTGACATTCAGATCCCATTTCACTGACCCTATTTCAACTTCTGACTTCCTTCGTCTTATCAGATTTACAGCTTCAGATGTTTCCATTAAAATGTTTTTGAAGGGTCAGTGAAAGTAGTTGTGTGACAAAACAATTCTAGCAAATTCTTTGCAAGGAAATTTTTGTATAAAGCCCATGAAACATGCTAGACTAACCGAGACGTGTCGCATCACTTGTATGCTGTTGCTTTCTCATTAGTCTGATTGCTTATATTGTTCTCCTCATTTGTAAGTTGCTTTGGATAAAAGCGTCTGCTAAATGATTAAATGTAAATGTGTGTGTGCGTGTATATATATATATATATATATATATATATATGCAAAACCAGTAATGAGGTTTTATCTATGCACAACGGTTCAAAGTGCGGAATTCACATTGCCTCACCCACAAGCACCACCAAACACTCAGCTGTGGCCAGCATGAAGGTTTCTATCACTTCACTCAGTAAGTGATTTTTTCCCACATTTCTGGTTTAAATATGTATATTTTATCTGTAGTGTAAATATTGTTTTCTGAATAACTGTAGATGTGCATTTCTTAATCACTCAATATAAGGACTGCATTTTTTACACCTTTCATTTTTACACCCATCATTTCTGTTTGAATGTAGTTGCACTGAGTTGCATTTTCTGGAAAGTCCCTGGAACGCTGGTAGAGGTGGTGGTCAGGCCTGGAGATAATGCAACTCTGCCCTGTGACTGTGAGATTGTTATTGGACAGGATATTCATTGGGTCAAGATCTGCTCTTCACAAATCCAACCACCTCTGATCATCTCTGCATACAATAGCTAATTACAACCCATTCCGCGATTCTCTGTGTTCAGGAACAATGCTTCAAAATCCTTTGACTTAGTGATCGAGGACATCACTGGAGCAGCCCTTGGTGTCTACTATTGCTCAAGAGTTGAGAAAAAATATATCGAACAGAACGGAATAATTTTTGAGAAGGATGTGTACCACACTGGTGATACTCTAATAAAGCTTACATATGGTTCACCTGGTAAGCTTGTTTCACACTGCAAACAATGTAAAATAAAGAGCAATGCATAATCTGCTGAAGCAAAACATGAATGTGCTAAAAGAAGATTTATAGTCCTAAAACACATTAAAAATTAGAGAAGTTTAAAACGCTTACATAAATTTGTTTACTTTTTGATAATTTTTTTTGCTAACAAGGTGAGTATTATCGTTTCCATTTCTTGCTCTTCTGAGATCTGTATAGCTCTGCATTCAGTAGAGAATGGTGCTAGCAACGCTAAAAGCATGGATTTGATTCACAGGGAATGCATGAACTGAAAAAATGTATACCTTAAATGCAAACTTTAAAAAAAAAAAAAAAAAAAAAAAAAACCTGACAGCTGTGGTTGATAAAAAAATGTTTGAAATAGTAATTAAAATAAATACATAAATAAAATAAAATAAAATAAAAATAGCCCCGTTCTTCTAAATTATCAAGGCGCTGATACTAAAATGTAACACACTGACAGTCACCATAATAAAGCTGGGGGTAAAGAGAAAGACACATGATGAAATAAAGTCCATCACAAATAGCTTTATCACAAACTAAGGTAAATACTAATATTTTGAAGGTGCACACAGTTACATGCATGTAAATACAAAACACCATCATGGAAACACACATTAAACCCTAATATACATGGCTCATACCAAAAACTATAAACTATAAAAATGTGAGCTGCCACAAAGGAAATTGTAGGAATGTCAGTTTATGGTTTTTCACTGTAAATTATAAGATGACTTGTTCTTTTTTAACAACAACAACATCAACAACAAAAAATTGTACATTTAACAGTACTTTACTATAAAATAATATGAAATGTCCCATTAGATTTATTAGGCTATATAGAAAGGGAATAGGTTTTTACTGTTGCATTTTTACAATCTTTTACAGCTAAAATTACAATAATTTTTTTTTTTAAAAGTGCATTGTAAATATCTTTGGATAAATGTGTTTGTCAAATGCAGAAGTGTATGCGCTAAATTTAATTTAATATAATAATTTAATACAAAGTTTTTATTCAAGCAGCACTGAGGTAATCGAGCACTGGGATGAAAGATGAAAGATGAAAAGGTGCGTTTGTACCTAAAGAGTACATATTGCTAAGTGTAAATCCACCCCACCCCAGTGACAGCTTTTGTACCTTTTTCTGAGAGTGTAGGATGGGGCAACCAACATAAATAGATTTCAAATAAATGTAGGTCATGTCCCGTTTCAAGTTTGCACAGGAAACAAATCATTGTTCTGAAAAGGATTATAAAGACAGCAAACACTTAAAGCTAAAATGGCAAATGGAGGTCAGGGATTCTGTGACAGCAAACCCTCTGTTTCTGAACACTGTATAAAGCTGTAGCTCTAGCACAGTCAATAAAACAAAAGAACAACTTCATATAATCAAGCATATTCATTAAACTTCGAGGTAATGGTCATTAATTAGCATTTCTTTATCAGTCTTGCCCTCAGAAAGCCCCCCTGAACCAGTCTGTGACTGCTGGAAGTGCTGGCTGATACTGGAAACAGTGTGTCCTGCATCTTCTCTTCTCTCTGCCACTTTGGCTTTTGTTTGTGGCTACAGATGCTGCCACAAGACAGGTGAGATTTTTTTTTTTTTTTTAAGTTTTAAACTTTAAACCATATTTTTAATAACTGTCATAAGAAGTAAGTCTCTGATTCTGCCGTTAACAGTGCTGAAGGAGTCTGAAGGTCGTCAGAGCAGATCTGAGATGCAAAGACAGTTGAGCCAAGAACAGGTAAACTCAGCAGCTCACAAATATGCAGATATCTATCTATCTGTCTAAATATCTATCTATCTGTCTGTCTATCTAAAACTAAATAAAAAAATATATCAAGTAATAAATGTAATAAATAAATATATAATTAAATAAATAAATAAATAAAAATGAGGAATGAATGTAAATGTCACTTATAGAAAGTTTTATCATCTGTAATCTGACTCAAAGGGTGTAAATCGCTTTCCATCCCATAACACCACCAAACATTCAACACTTTACTTTAATAAGATGATAAACGTAAATCTACTGACCAGATAAAGATCCTCTGTCTGAACTGTATCTCAAACATGTGAAATAAACTCTAATTGTTTTCCAGCTCTTTTGTTGTCCTCATTGCTCAATATGCATAGCTGCTAATATTTTGACAGCATTTAATTCCTTAATTCCTGAAGAAGAATTAGGAACTGACAACGCTGTAACATGAACCATTATACTTGATCAGAAACAACAATTTAAAAGGTTTAAAATTGATTGAGATCAGATGTCATTTTCCTTTACACAGAAGCTATTCCCCTGACTTTGTGGTGTGTCTCTTTAAATAACCGGCATTTATTCTGTGTAAATAATATTGGAAAATTACACACTAGTATGATATAGCATTTGAACCTAATAATACCTAAATCTAATAATACCCAATTCATTTTCCTTTCTTTTTGCTTGTCTTGAAAAGTTTTTTTTTTTTCAGAATTGTCAAAATAATTGAACGTACCTTTTTCTTAACATTCATTGTTTAACAACATGTCTAAAATACAGGATTTAAATGAAATATATATGACTAAAAACAATAAATCAATCATTTTTTGTAGAATGGTACATCCCTCAAGCACTAGATGGCACCATGTGTTCACAAATAAGTGAAATCTTCCTTGAGCAACTCTTACTCAGGAAAACAAGCTTGATGGCAGTAAACTGAAAAAGGAGAAGTCACTGAAGAAAGGGTTAAATTAATTACACAAACACTTTGTCTACATTTGAATGGTTTTGCATATTTTTTAATAATTAGTCTACTCAAGAAACTGCGGAAAGGAGCACTGCATATCAGGGGTGGAGGGATGGTGCATGCTTGGGTTTGCAAAACAAACTAATCCATCATCCTTTTTTCGTTTACACCCCCCCCCCCTTCCGCAGACCCCAGAAAAACTCTTTGAATCAGTCTCTCAAACTGCGACATGAAAGCAGATGACCAAAATAGCAGAGGATTGACTAAGAGGGATGGAAAAAAAATGAAAAGAGGGAACTGGAATAAGTGGAAAAGAAATGACAGAGGGTGGAAGAAAGAAAGAGACATGGATAAAGGGAGGGGATGAGAGAAGGAGAGCGCTGAGAGAAGGTTTTTTGATCTGTCGTGTCTCTCAGCAGGAGGGTGAGATGCTAAGAGACTTAACCGGGCTCAGCGGCCACTCCTGCGGCGTGTTTGCGGGGAAGAAGAAGAAGAAGAAAAATGGTTTGACTTTCAGTTTTAGTCATTCCTTTTAAAACTTGTCCAGTTGAGCTTTTAAAATTCACCAAGAGCCTTGTAATGAGATCGCAGGTCTAAAATAAGACAGATAAAGAAAAGAAACGAGAAGGAAAAGCGCGCTGCTGCTACTTGCTCAAGAGGAAGAGGAGCATGAGGAGACTGTTTATACGCACCTTCACAGATGCATCCACAGAGTGTTCCTCCCTCCACTATGCGTCAGAGAGAAAATACAGGCCGTAATTACTGAGAGCATATGGGAATGTTATGCTGGATGGGAGGGAGAGAAAAAAGAGGGAGAGAGATGAATGAGTAGGTGTATTATGGAGCTTGAAACACATGGAGGCTTCCTCCAGTGGTGCGAGGGCCACATCCATCATCTCCAGCCCCAGTTGAGTGCACTGTTCCCTGGACGCATACAGTGGCAGACAGCCCTGAGGTTCAGTGGGAATCCATGCTGGAAATACCAGAACATTTCAGTTCAAAGTGCCCACATAGCTTTACCCATTTACAGGATAGTTGACTACTGGAAGACAGACCAGAGAGAGGTGGAAAAAAGAGAGAATAAGACGGTGTAAATCAGTCAGATATACTACAACCAATGGAATGTGAAGATGAAAATACCATCACAGTCAATTATCAATTGTTCTCTAAAAGCGATCACACTGGGCATTTTCATGGCATTGATTGCAGATTTCTTTCTTCAAATGCTGCATAACCTCAGGAACATGACACAGTGTGGGCTGCATCTGTGAAATGAAAAAGAAGACAGAAATGTCCATCCCGTTCAGAGCTGATCTGCTCATTTCTGTCTTTTTCCAACCGAAGCAATCCCGGCTCACTCCTGGGCTTTGAAGTACAATCCACACTCTCTCCACCTGGCAGCCAACAGCATTACACAGTGCAGTTTTTCTGGGTTCTTTTTGTTGATTCCACTCACAAACACAAACCTGCACGTCTAGCCAAATGAGCTTATCTAACAGGATTGAGTGGAGCTGGACATTATGGTTTTAATTATGCTATCTATAGAAAAGGACATGCATTATTCATTTTTCCGTCTCGTTGTGGCGTGATCCGTTTAACTTGACTTCATGATCTTGACTTATTTTGGCCTTTGACAACAAAAGGAATATTTGCTATTTTTAATCCAAAATATGCCATTTAGGTCATTTTCTGTGTGTATTTCTGCAGGCATCTCTCAGTGATTTTAAAAGTCGGATGCCTTGTTCAATTATTTTAATGGTTTGCCAGCAGGAAAGATGGGTTGTCTTACATTAATAAGCTAACCCTTAGCAATGGGGTGAGGTTTACTGACCTGTACTCACTGTCAGGTCTATGGGTCAAGGATTCAACTAAATGGCCAAAATTAGAGTGACCAGACATCTTTGTATACCCTGTGGAAAAAGTAGGGCTATTATAAACAAGTCAAACAACAATATACTGCACTTGCACGTCTGGTTTAGTAATAACTGTTTTTTTTTAAATGATAAAACATCAGAACTATTACTACTATCTAATTTATGGAAAAATTATAATCCTAGTGTTGGAACTGTAAAGGGCATCTTTGATAGTGGTATTCTATTAATGTTAATGACACCTTTTTTTCACATTCCGATTCTGACATCCGAAGTCACAAGAGGACATTTTCCTTATTGCATAGGTCTCACCCATTTTCCACCAATTGTTAACCACAGATTTTCTGTATGGATGGCAGACAGGGCCAAAAGGGGACGTGTGAAATTTGTGAACATGTGAACGGGACATGTCAACACACTATTTGTCTGTGTTACCACGGCAATTTTGAACACTTTTCTTTTGTATGTATAGAAAACATGCACAATCTGGTCGTGTTAAGGCATCAGTTTTTGCTGCGTTTCTTTATTACTTGTGAAAACGCACAGTTTTACCATGTTAAGATGACAAATTGGAAATTCTCATGACGTCTGATGTGTTATATATGTATGTACCATCGTGTCACATGCAAATATAGTCTTGAATTCAGCAACTTCATTGGCTGCTGTACATGTTGTCATGTTAACATGGACAAACAGTGCATGTTGACACACTCAAATTTCTTTTTGGCCCTGTTCACCTTGCATATTTCTGCCACCATAGCGCACATGCAACTGCAGTGATTTAACTGTGATGTTTTCTCATAAATGGTCTAGAAGGCAAATGGGGCAGCCCAACACCCCTCTGTCCTCCGATGTCCATTGCTCTCTGTCTCTCTCACACATTCTCACTGTCCTTACCTCCTTTCCCCATCAGGTTCAATATTTATCCAGTACTAAAATCTCCAACACACACACACACACACACACACACAATCATCTAGACTAGAGAGAGGAGATGAACTCAAGTAGATATAGGAAGGGAGGGTTTTTTTTTGGACAAATGTGAACGCATTAGGAAAATGATTTGTTTTTATGGCACCTACAGGTGTGATATTCATATTCTTATAGGCAATACATGTGTGAAATATCCATGGGTTTATTTCAAATGCTCATCTCTTCATGTAATTTTAAATGGTTGCACACCAGTGTATTCGCCATAAACCATTTAGTCTACCAGCAGACTGAGACATGTTCACAAATTGAGTGCAGGCTATATTATTTCCTAAATGGCATCACATATGTGCACTCCTCTTTTTAGTTCTCTATTAAAACAAACCCTCACATTCTCTCAGACACACATACACCTTCTACATCAAAGCCTTCATTTCCCACACTTTCTCTCAGGAGGGTGTCTTTGGTCTACTGATGGGCAAAATGGGGGCAATGGAGCTGTATGTCTCCAGTGTGTTTCTCCCCTGATGGACTTCCAGAACAATCTTTTTGTGGGGTTAAAATGCCTCAGGGACAAATTCCATTACACCAAGGCAGACATTAGCCTCTGGGCTCTAAATGAAAGACAAAAACAAAAAAAAAAAACAGTGCAGAAGGTAATAAATAATTCCCTTTGAGACAATCTCATGTCCAAACAGTTATAACGTAGCACCACAGGTGAGTTTTGCAGTTGGTAGATCTTAAACCTTGACAGACAATATGCTTTCACACATACAACCTTTTCCTTAAGGGGATAGTTCACCCACAAATGAATCATTTGAATTGTCATTTACTCATGTCATAAAAAACCTGTAAGACTTTCTTTCATCTGTGAACCACGCACAAAAGATATTTTGAAGACTGTTTCAACTGCTTTTCTGTCCGTACAATGAAAGTCAGTGGGATCCAAAACTACATTCACTATGGACAAAAACACAGAGACCTTTTAAATATCTTCTTTTGGTGTTCTCCAAAGAATGAATATAGAAGTTCCCACCATGGAGTAAAAAAAATAAAATAAAAAAAGGTAATTGCGACTTTTATCTCACAGATCTCAATATCTCACACTTCTGGGCTTATATCTTACAACTCTGACTTCATTCTTGCAATTCTGAGTCCGAATTTCAAGACAAACTCAGAAATGAAAAATGTTAATTTGCAATTTGTACCTTCGCAATTCCAATAGTTATAGAAGTAAATGAACATTGCATTCTTCAGTATTGTTGCAATGTGTGATCAAAGATTTACATTTTGAGCACGTATGATTGAGATGTGTTAACGTAAGAGGTCTACTGTCAAAGAGATTGAGCCAATCAAGTTCTGATGAGCTGTTGTAATTACTGATGCTATTTAATAGCTGTAAGCCTGTGGCGCGGGAATTGAAAATCGTGATTTTCTACATTGTGGAGAGAAATGTTGTCAAATTAGACATACATTAAAAACTAAAAAGCTTCTCTGTATTTGAGAGAGAGGGAAAGCAGTTGCATGTGTGAACAGATGATACACACTGTTGCTTTGTATCATTTCCTGGGAAAGGTAATCTGGCAATTTACCTTAATTAAACAGCTTTCATGTGTGAAAGTGGATTATACAATTGGGTTTCAAGTACATATACATTTTAATAATATAAATGTCAGAGAATCAATGCATACCAGCACTCCTGAAATGCACTCAGCCAATCAAAGAACCAGAAATAAGTGTTGGATAAAATGCAAATCTAAATGTTGAATAAATGAGAGTAAATCTGATTCCTTTGATGTGGGTCCAGACCTTATACATTCTGTGTATCACAGTCAAACTCCATTAGCACAATGAAGAATGTTGTAGATTGCAAATATGGTAATATAACAGCATGTGTGGCATCACTCTGAGAGGACCATCAAGTCCTTGTGGTGTGATCAACAACAGAGAAAAGAGAAGTTTTTGTTTTACATGTTTGCAGTACATAGACGTCTCTCTGAGTGTGTCTAGTGAACAGTAGGGAGTAAATACGTGGAGGCGTACAGTGTGTATTCGAACAAAAGTTCAGCGCATCGCTGTTCACTCGCTAAGCGTCTGCTTTACCTTTTCCACCCGAGCATAACTGACAGAGACAATCGCAACCATCTGTTTGCTCCAAACTACTAAAGCAGCTGCCCTCTCACAGATACATCGTGGGAGTTACCCAAAATTCACCGTGGACACAGTAGGAATAGCGCGAATGCCTATTGTCTCAACATCTGCCTGTATGACACGAGCCACCTCCCTTGCTTGCTTATTATTTACTGTGCAGAGCTTGAATATATTTCTAGGCATTTAAGAACAAAAGGATGAGTCAAGGTTAGCCATTAAATATAAAATGTGATGATAGACCATATGAGTTATGTTATACTGATGGATCTTTTGCCATATTCTCTGAGCTGTTTAGCACAAGTTTAAGTAAAAAGCACAGTGATGGCAAATCCGATGGACTGTGCTAACTGAGTCTTAATGGAGAGTATGAGAGGGTTGGTATATTTGAGCACAGCACATGTAGGTTAAGTGTGATTTATGTGGCCGCTGACTGAGCATGTCCTCTCGGTTCACTTTCGTTTAGACCTACCAAACAGCAGATCCAAGACCAGAGAAGCTGAAAACAAAGGCACTTCGCAGTTTAACAGCCTTTTTGAAACCTCATTGACCTACAAAATCAACTACAATCATAAATCAGGTGTCATTATACCTACATACAGCAGTATGTCTGTACAGTATGTACATAGTCTGCCTGGTCCTTATATAAGTAATCATTATAAATATAGATCCCACCAATAAAAACAAAAGTACAAATTGCAAAGCTTGCTGGCAAAGTCTGTTTTCATTACTTTCATTCACTATCACTCAGACATTCTAGCTTAAGTACAAATAGTATATTACTTTAATTTACACTTTATGTTAATAGCATCTATTTGCACCTAACCAAGATGTTATTTGTTGTTATACTTGGTGCAAACAATAATTTCTTTGCATTTAACACCCAGCACACAAACAACTATGACAGTGACACCCAATATTATTACTCAGTCAAAAGGACAACAAACACAGTAAAACAATGAATGAAGACCAAAGCATTTGTTGTTATTGTAAAGTTAAGCGTACAACTCTGCACTCTAAAAAAATGCTGGGTTAAAATACAACCCAGCGCTGGGTAAAATATGGACAAACCCAGCAATTGGGTTATTTTGACCCATCGGCTGGGTTACTACCCAGAAGGTTGGGTTAAACATTTAACCCAACTGTTGGTTGAAAACAACCCAATTGCTGAGTTTGTCCATATTTTACTCAGCGCTGGGTTGTATTTAACCCAGCATTTTGTAGAGTGTGATTTATAAATGAGCAAATATTGTCATATATAGGCTAAGCATACAAGGCACAAAAAGTCCACTCCATTTCACCAAAATCCATTCATGTGGAAAGTGATAGCCTCACTACTGATTTAAACAAGTAGAACAAAACTGAATACAACTGGTTATTTGCCTACATAATATTATAGACGTGTAGTATACTGTACTAGAGCCTGACACAACTTGCATTAAATGGTTTTTATGTTGTCTATAGTAGTTGTATTGTCCTTCATATGCATGTTTAACAAATTCTCAGAAATAAGTACCACGTCTGATCCAATTTTCCAATTGCCATCTATAGTCTGACTTGAAAAACTAAAGAAAATATGAAAGTGGCCAGTAGATTTGAACATTTAATTCAAGAATTTCACTTGTAAACGTAATGTTTTCATCATTTCTGTTTTCCTTATAAATATTAATGCAACAAGGCATTAAATGCTCCACTCAGCCTAAACACAAACAATTATTATTTATTAACATTTCAGTATTATAGTTTCTACAACAGAACACAAACATACACAAACACACACTTGTCTCTCAAGTTACATTCCATTCCATATAAGATTTCCAATGTGATCTAATTTCCGTGAATATCGGATTGCACTCCAGCTGGGTGATGAGGAGCTTTTTCTGAAGACAGAGTGGAAAAGAACAGGACAAGCGTGAGGGTATTCTATTCATGCCCTAGACTATCTACTGCAATCTTCTCACCATGATTACACTGAAATTTCCTCAGTAAATATTTATACATGCAATTAATTTGATTTATCAACACATCATGTAATTCATTCAAAAGGCCTAGTAAAAATACAAATATATGAAAATGATTTACATTTAAAATGTAGATATGTTAGCATCATAAATGCATTAAAAAGACTTTGTGGGTATTCAAAAGTATCATCTTTTTGCACACAACATTTAAATCTTGAATTTCATATTTCAATATATTATAGTACTTGTTTTACCTGTGGACAGTTTTCGAGGGCTCTTGAAACCATGGCATGTACTTTATGATTTTTTGCCCGTCTGTTGGTTTTGACATTACTCATGGTCAGGAAACTCTCTAGTGAAGGGTTTGAGACTGTGCACATAATTATGGTGCTGTCAGCCAGCCAATATAGTGACTACATATTTTTCCTGCTTCTCTAAAATAATTAGTTGGATTTAGGGCTAAAATGATAGGCTTAAAACAAAAATCAATCCAAGAACAAAAATGGAACGGCAGGTTGAATATTTCCAGCTATGGAGATGTGTGGGAAGGTTAACTCCAGATACGCTATTATAGACCTCCTTGATCCAAATAAACAGAGGCCACCACTAGATGGAGCTGGAAAACAGATAAGTAATAGAAATAAATAACACGCTAAATTCTATCAAAGTACTACGAAAAAGCCACATAAAAGCTGAAGCAGCTGTGCTGCAGCACTGGTGAAACTAATGCACCTTCCCTGTGCTGTAATGTCCCCTAAACTCTTTGGTCTTTTTCATCTCTTTGATCATCTCCGATGTCTGACTGATTGGAGGACTCTCTGACCTGCATCCATCCATCATTCCACTTCACAGTAATCTCAGTCTTAATATCAGCTATGTTTACCCGCAGGAATTAGTTGTGATGCTGGTGAAACAAACACACAACCCAGCTAACAGGGAACATTCTCAGAACTATTGGTAAGCTTCTGAACCTTACAAACAAACATTCTTCCAGTTACATTAATAGAACACTCATTCAAAGTTGTGAAGAACTAGTTGTTTTGAATGTTCAGAGAATATTTAGAAATGATGTTAGCAAATCATCTCTAGAACATATTTTTATTTAGCTAAAATGGCCTTAGAACAACACAAAACATGATAAAAAGAGCTTATCAGTATGCAGAATATTAATTTGAACGTATTAACCTCACGTATGTGAGGGCATTGTAGGTAATGTCAACAGTAAAGGAGAGTACCTATGAGTCACTGTTCCTGTGAAAGCAGCAGTTTTTCTTGCCTTTTTTTCTAAATGACCTGAGGGGACGGGTTGGAGAAGGAAACGGTTGTGTGGGGGAGGACGGCTGGGCTTTGGACCTCCTCACACTCTTCCTTGCCCCGAGGATGTTGAGAAAAGGCAGGTGAAACCCATAATGCGCTCTACAGATTTAATAATGTGCCGTGGCTTGTCCTTGGTGTGGGCAGACGTGGCCCCAAACCAGACAGTGATTGATTAGGTAAGAATAGTCTCAGTGATGGCGGTGTAAAATTCGATCAGTCATTTGATCCGTCTGTCATATGCAGCCATCTTTTAAAAATGGGGTTTTCAACTTAGGCTAACATACCTCCTGGTTAGATAAAGGTTGTCATCTAATAAATCTACAGTCAGGATCAACTTGACACTGAGAGAAACCCAGCGCTGTCAAAAAATCAGACTCCCTGGTGTGCAGATGTGTGATGGACTAATTTAGACTAATGGGGCTTTATTTAGGCTCCATCTGTAGCACTGCTTTCATGCTATCAAACACTCTTTTTCTCTCTTTTCTCACACACACATCACCGATTTTAGCTTACATGAAGGTGAGAGAAATGTGAGGTAGACTCACAATTAGCCTCTGCTAACCTTGTATTATTTTTATTTTGCACAAAAAAAAAAAAATCTGCAACGTGAGTGTATGTATGCAAAAAGCTTTAAAATGCCATTTGCAAATTCTCCGCATCTGCAGTGAGAAATTACACGACTTCACGACATCTGTCAAACAGCTCTAACCACATTTCTGCACATACGCTCAAACATATTCACACAATCTCTATTAATAACTAAATAAAATGAGCAGGTTGTATAGCACGTTTTACAAAACATAACAGTGGTAAACAAACCCTTTCTGACCATAGACCAAGAAGTCTGATTCCTTTCAGGAGAAAAACTGACTATTTAGAACAGCATGTTTTAGCATTCACAGCTTAGTGACCAAAAAAAGGATGAAATAACTGGCTTATCTTCTGTATAGATTGAAAATGTAATAAAGCAGTTAATGTAATTGAGTGCTAGCATATAGATTGTTTCTGACTGTAGAGTAATGACTTTTTTTTTTTTTGGCTGAAAATGTACTATTTCATCACACTGATGAAAAATGCATCATCCTGGTCATTAGCCAAAGCATCTCACATATAATATTCATATCAAGGAAAATCTGCTGAGATCTCTGAAAATAAAAGAAACACATTTGAAAGTAATTTACACATTTAAGGGTGAGTTTTACAATTTTTTATTTTATTTTGCCATTAGAGCAGCTGTGACTGGATTCTTGGAGAACGCTCAAACTTACTGTCCTTAAATGCGACACAACTATCTCCATCTTGTTCTGCAGTATAGTTGAAGCTTAATTCAAACAGGCTCTAATTAAATTCCTATGCGAGATAACAGAGCTGCTATCAGAATTAGTGATCAAGTGAAAATTGAAAATGGCAAATTTAGCTGCTTTTCAGGGTGTATTAGGAGCCCCAGAGATATAATTTCATGCCAAAGGTTATATATAATTCATGTCATTCATTATTGCCTACAAAGCCAGATAAAGGTGCACCTTTCATTGCAACAGGATTAGCTGTGAAATCTGACAAAATCCTCTCTTGGATTAGTTGGTGACCTAAATATGCCCATGTTTGCCAACTAGCGGGCTTTTCCTAGGATTTTCCATCTGGTGAAAAGTCAAGTTTAATCAACATTTCAGATAAAAGAAATGCGACTGTCGTTAGTATAGGAAAGGAGAAAGTGCAAACTGCACAGGGCTGTAACTGCTTCAAAGTCTTTTTATTTCAGCTCTGTATTTATTAGACACTAGACAGCAGCTAAACACCTTTGGTGTTGGTACATAAAAAGTCTGGTATCTAAATCTCGACTTCAGATGTCTTGTATTGTCAATTAGTCCAGTCATAAGGATGGTTTCTCCTTGTCCTTAATCATTAGCAGAAAAGGTTAATTGGAATGACAGACAGATTGGTGACTGAGGTCTATATTTAGCATGACTAGCTCTAATCAAACATGGCAGTGTTCAGTCAGATGGCTTTAATTGTCCTTTCAATAAGGTTGATTCAACTAGAGAATTAAAACTTTTAGCTGAGAATAACACCTGTGAGAATGAATAACTTCAGTGTTCTTATTACTCTTTACACGTCTCTCTAATGTCACACATGATTGTTGAAAGCTCAAGAAGCATGTAGTGTAGCAAATATAAAATAAAGCTGGTTGGGGGTGAATACTTTTTCACAGTACTGCCTGCCTTGTGCATAATTACTGGCCATTTCTTCTAAAATGGTCTTGTTTGTATTTAGTCCACACATTGCTCCAGAAATCTTCTGAGTTGACATAAGTGCTGAAGCATCAAGCTGATGCACTTGCGTCCTTATACAGTTTTTTCCAACTGCTTACACACAAAATCTTTACTTGTCACAAAATTTCTGAAACCTGACACTCAAACACCAGAACCACACATCAAATCTGCAAAACCATACGTGCAATTGCATTTTGTGTGTGCAATTCTTGGATTTGTGTGTAAAGTTTTGAAAAAAAAAGGCAAACTTTTGAAAATGTGTGTAAGCAGTTGAAAAAACTGTAAGACTGAAATAAAAAAAATTATATTTCAGAAATGAAGAATTGGATGGTAGCTAAGAATGTAACATTGTAATTCACTACTAAACATTACCGTATGTCTGTACAAATGCTGATAAGTACAAATTCTGCTCATATTCAACATTTACTGAAACTGAGGTGATTATGGACACTGTAATAGCTGAATCAGTGGTAAGTAAAGGTGGGCTGGAGAGTCAATTTTCTGCTAATAGTGTCTCATTATATCTAATATCAAATGTGTTAAAAAATGCAGCAGATGTGTGTGCCTTTTCATTGACTCTTCGTGCTGTATTAAGGAGCCTACACACATTAAAGTGTGGGCAAGATTGAAGAGAAGGTACTGTTACTATGAATGATTTCACTGATCTCTGTGATGTGCCTCTGCCTACATACAGCAATTTAAAAAATTATGCATGGAAAAAAACGGTGTCAGAACTTGACTGTATTCTGAGTGAGTTTGATTCATGCATTTGTAATTGCTAATGTTGTTCATGATATGATGTATCACGCACTGCGGAAACTTATATACCATGGCTTTCTCTTGCAGAATATTAGTTTTCTAGCAGCAAGGAAAATGATTCATTTTGTCAAGATAGAACAATGTCTTATTTTTGATGACAATATATCTCATTTGTGATTAGATTTTCTAAACCTATGCAGTCTGGGGCATCCAGCAACGACACACAGTACAGTGACCTAGCGATAAAATTGTAATGTAAACAGACTGAGATTTGTCCATCTGCAGAACTGCAGAGCCATATGTGACGGGAGTTTCCGACCGGCAGTGTCTGGTTTGCTCACCATCGGATCCTGTTCTTACAAGCGTTACAACTGAGATCCATCCCCATGTAGGAAAGAATCAACAACCTTTAAGCCACTACATCAACACCTGTCACCATGGGGATGGAAGAACAGATTGGATCTTATTTCCATGAATTATCATGAAGTCAGGATTTTATATCTGAAGTTTCCCTGTACATTCTTACACAAACAAATGGTGATTTATTTAAAGTTCGGATTTTTCCCTGCTTAAAAAAGTGTGAATGAGTTTTCTTTATCTTCTTTACAGTATAGCGTACATCAGATCAGTGGACAGATGAAACACTTTAAAGGGACAGTTCACCCAAAAATACAAATTCTGTCATTAATTACTCACCCTCATGTCATCCCAAACCAGTAAGACCTTTGTTCATCTTCAGAACACAAATTAAGATATTTTTGATAAAATCCGAGAGCTTTCTGACCCTGTATAGACAGCATGGGAACTACCACGTTCAAGGCCCAGAAAGATAGTAAGGACATTGTTAAAACAGTCCATGTGACATTAGTTGTTCAACCTTAATTTTATGAACCTACGAGAATACTTTTTGTGTGCAAAGAAAACAAAAATAACTTTATTCAACAATTCTGAACATGGTAGTTCCACTGCTGTCTATGCAG
This sequence comes from Tor tambroides, assembly GCA_021397915.2. NCBI lineage: Eukaryota > Metazoa > Chordata > Actinopteri > Cypriniformes > Cyprinidae > Tor > Tor tambroides. The sequence continues at coordinate 94,838 of JAFVLL020028331.1, forward strand.
GGTCAGAAAGCTCTTGGATTTCATAAAAAATATCTTAATTTGTGTTCCAAAGATAAAGGAAGGTCTTACGGGTTTGGAACGACATGAGGGTGAGTAATGACAGAATGACAGAATTAATGACAGAATTTTTATTTTTGGGTGAACTATGCCTTTCAAATATATACTACAAATGTCAAAGTGTTAATTCTGAAATCTGAATACAGATTTATGCTTTGTAAGGTATTCACATATAATCTGCACTGTGGTACACACTTGTCGCTATGATTAAAAGTATGCATGATATAAAAATGTTTTATTTTCATTACACCTCATTGCCATAATTTGTCATGAATTGTTGTCACAAGTAACTATAAAGTTTAAAATTAGTTAATAGAGACATCTACAATGTGTTTTGTTGTGAGGCCTCCAGGAAAAGGATTAAGTTGAACTGAATTTTGAACAGAAACACAACCTATATGTTATTTTTTTTTACTGCTTGTACTTTTATGTGTATCTTTTCTATTTCATTTTTGTATATGTAAAGCGCTTTGAGATGCTACTTTTAAAGGCGTTATATAAAATAAAATAAAGTTTATTATTAAATCTTACTGTGAAAGTGTGTCTCATAAAATCACACTAGTAGTGTTTTAAAAATGTCTTTAATTGAGATGAATGATGAACGATGACTCACTCATGATCTGTATTCTCCCAGTGGTTTATGTCATGGACAGGTTAACATTAATTTACAACAAAACAAATAAAATCATGAATGCTTTTATCTCTTTTATAATGAACTTGAACACGCTCAGTGCCAACTTGTGAACTGGAATGTGGAAAGGATTGTGGGTGATGCACTTAATGCATCCTTCAAAATACACCAAATGAAGACCTTGAAACAAAAAGGCTGCCTTCCAAGAATCCACCAAATGTAATGCCACTACACTCAAGACACGTGTTGCTTGATGTTGCTGTGGCTGGTTAGTACACCACATTATTGTTGAGAGATTGCCTGAGGGTGCCCATTGCAGCCGACAAGTTCCTTTTTAGCTCACTTTTCCTGTCTGATCCTTTGCCTGTGGTCATGATCGCTTGGAGATTTTGCTTGGTTTGGTTTGGTTTGCAGTTCAATTAACACTTAGACATACCTGTAAGAACATGCTGAGGATGGAGGTGTCAGAAAAACAATTAGACACAATAATGTTTTGTGAGCATTCATTAATGAATGTAATACAGACACAATCATGCACTGTGACTTTGTCTCACTCCTCCACAATAATGAAGTGACACTTGAGAGAGAGAGAGGTAAGCTGTGCACACAAACATTCATGGTGTACATTAACACTAATACAAAGGTGCTTTATGTTATCAAAAAAGAATCAGGTACATAAAAACATTTTAGCTGACAAATTATGGAATCTCTCAAATATAAAGCAATAACTAATGATTTTTTAATCATTTTTTAAAACATTTTTTGTAAAAGTTTTGTATGCTTAAAAACATTGATTTATCACAACAAAACTCTATTGTGGATTATTCATGTATCATTAATTACAAGTTGTTATATTGTTACGAATCTCTTTTGAATGAGTCATTTTTTTGCAAATTGGGAATGGCTCGCACTGTGTTTTGCAACAGTGCTTACCAGTTAACAAGACAAAACTGCATACGGACACACCCAAACCTCTCCTGATTTAAAATTTTTGTCGTACATTGTTATTTGTTGCATATTTTAGTCGCTGTCTGGAGCCCTGCTGTGGTCTTTCTGATATGCAGAAATATGAAGGTATCTGTGGGCCGATTAGCCTGGTGTGTCCTCCTCAGAGTTTTTCTCAAGAGATCCTCTGTGTTCTAAAAACACACAGATGTTGCTGAGCTAATTAGGGAGAGAAAGCAAGGGTGAAAAATGATTCATAATACATAAACGTTGGGAACTGAGGGAAGCTTATAAAGCAACAAAAACAAGCAAATCAACCAATATTTAAAAATATTCATCAGATTAATTAGACCAGAAACCAAATGCTTTATACAGCCATTTTTCTTCTTTTGTTGGCACACAGAGTATAACAACACTAGAACTAGAGTAAACTAGAGTAAAACACACCTGTCAGGTCGCATCCTCTGTGGAAGAGCCGTGAGAGCAACAATTTTACCATGCAGTGATAAATGTAAATTTCTCTAGGAAACTTTATTTCTGGCTCTCAGATGCACACACACACACACACACACACACACACACACTAAACTAAACTAAAAACAGCAACAGTGTACACCCGTCTCTCTAGACCCAGATCTCCACAGAGGGGGAGCAGTGAGTTATGGATCAACCTCACTGTGACAATATAAGCTGTTTTATGACACCAAAAAAAGGAAGGATAGATTCTGATGTATGAGTCATAAACCTGATATAGTGACACACATAGAAACAGAAACACACACACACACACACACACACACACACACACACACACACACACACACACACACACACACACACACACACACACTGTCACTGGAGAGCAACCCCTCAGGCACAGGTCATAAATCAACACACACATGTCCACATCCTGCTGTTTCCTTAATTACTGCCTCTATTAACTGTCGTAATTAATCTATCCTAATTTCGCTCACACACAACAACTGCAACCTGCTCAGCTCTGTAGATGGCCTGTAACATCTACTCTTTTACTAAGCTCATGTCATTGTATAGAAATGGGCTTTGAATAAATACAGTGCCTCTATACATAATTCAAAGAGTATATATGTTTGTGTATGTTAGTGATGTTTATCCACTGAACTGGACTGTCAGCTCCAATGTCTCTATAGAAATTTATTAGCAAAAAGTAATACATGAACAACATCCACAGATAGAGGGAAAGAGAATAGACATGTAGATCAGACAAATTCAGGATCTTCTGTTACTAGTTCAGAAGATGTGTCTGGAAAATATTTCTGAGAATTAATTGGATTAGGAGGCATGTTTTTAAGGATGCTTTTATACAACAGTTCAATAAAAAAGTTGACATTGAGTAACTTACATTTTAGATGCAACATTGCCAGTTAATTTTTAGATCTGCCAACGAAAATAGTTCCACAGCAGAACCATTACAGCAGCAAATAATAACACAGATAGTGGAGTTTCATTCCTATTTTTGAATGAATAGCCCTATAGCCTGCATCCAAAGTTTCATACCTCCCTACTGTACAGTTGGCGAAAAACAGTATGAGATGAGTATTATGTCCGAATTCACAGTATTCATAAAACAGTAGATGAAAAGCACCTGGATGACCCATTTCCTGTGAGATTCTGATCTCAGTATGCATCCAATAGACATATATATCCAATATAAACCTGTATATACTTGTGTATTTGTATGTATTATGCTAATAGAAATAGATAAATAAAATACTAAATAAACTGTTCTTCTGTATATATAAAAAAAGAACATATAAACATTAACAGAAGCGACTCCATACCTGTTAATGGTCTCCTACTGACTGTCTTCACGGCCTCTTAGAACATCCCGCAGGCTGGAATTTATTAGTGGCAGTCGGTGGTCCATGCTCTTACACCCTTTTAGCACTGACCAGTGAGCTCCTTCACACCTCTGATTTGCACTGAAGAACTGACAAGCCATTTTTCTTCTGTGAACCCAAAGGCACATACTGCAAACTCAACAGCAAGGCAGAATGCGATGCACGGTGATTGTGAAACTAAGCGTTTACCTAAACTTAATGACTAATAAAATAAAAAAGTAACAGTCTGTGTTTACTGAAAGGATGTCTTTTTTCTCACAGAAGTTGACAGGTACATATATTTTCTACAGCAAGTCCTGAAGGGACAAATAGACATCACACACATTCACAGGGCAAAAGTGCTCCACAAACTGTGTCCTAATTCAGTCTATGACAACTGTTTTCATTTACACAGTGCTCCTGCTCTTATTTCAGTGAGCTTCAAGTTGATTTGCTGCCAAAATCGGGTGGTGCAATACTTGACAGGGAAATTTCAGAGGCAGTCGTTTAATTTGTCACCCTTCTTCAATGCTTAATCGGAGAGTGTGACAGATCCACAGACAGAGGAGGGCAAGATTTCAGCTGGTTTGACATTCTCTACCGTTATCGAGTCAGTTAGTGTGAAAATGTTACAATATAATCTTAGTCACATTCTTGAAATGAACAGAGAATCTATAAAATGCATGCATATAACACGCCCACATATCTAAATGATTTAAAATAGATCTAATCCAAGCACATGATGATTATAATTCTCTGACATTATTGTCATGTACTCAACATAACACATATGCAATAAATAAAAATGGGTGCGGTCACGTCCAAAACTCTCTCTGCAAGTTAAGGAGCTGCTTTCCCCGAGGCTATTTATCCAGAGCAAACTGGTCAATAAGAGACACAGAGCTAAAACAGCTGTTTGTTTGTGAAAGGGGACGAAAGTAAACACACATCAGCTGGTAAACATCAGCACTGGACAAATTGGATCATGACCACAACTGTTTCTGTGAGGAAGGGTAATATTGATTTTCTCTTCCCTATTTTCTGCTTCTTTATTTTTGGTTTAATTTGTTTTAGTGCCTTTTGTTTCCTTCTCTACAAAGCATTAATTTTCTTTTTAGCTGCTGGCGTAGATTTTATACCTTTATTTGCATTCCTGAATCTGTATTTCAGCAGTATTGTGTTGCAAAAGTTATGCATTAAATAATTGTATTATACAGTAACTGTATTCATTTTAATTTTATTTATTAATTTTAGGGGCCTACAAACAGTATAGAACCTTATATTACATTTTTCTCTACAATTTTAAATAAATAGTGTTGATCATCAGTGTGCCCTTGTGAAAAATACATATACTAAAATGTATTTGAAATACATTTGTTGCATGCTAAGTATACTACAAATATATTTACATATTTATGTACTTAATAAAAATACCCTGCAATTGTACTTTTAGTATACCAAACTGGTATACTTAAAGTCTGCTAAATTGGAATAACTAATTTTGTGCTTAATGCACTTTAACTGCGGAAATAGTCCTGATGTCCAACTAAAGATATACTGAAGTACATTTGATTGTGCTAAAGTGGAACTATTGCAAGTATACTTTAGGTACACTTCAAATATCTTGCATTTAAAGAATGATATAAGATCATATACAATCCTCATCAGTAGTGACATTAAAACACATTTTAGGCTTAATATTAAGAAATGTGCATTGTGCACAAGTAGTACTCCAAATAAAGTTTAATTAAAATTTTATATCAGTAAGTCTCGAGCGACATGTCAGTAAATATGTTAATAGATTTGAACTATGCTTAGTATGAAATAAATATGTTTAAATATGTTACTTATACTTTGCTATACCATGTATTAAGTCTGGAATCAATTTTTTGCAATTAAAGAAATAGTTCACCCAAAAATTTAAATTTGCTGAAAATTTACTCACCCTCAGGCTACAAGATGTATAGTAGATGAGTTTGTTTCTTCATCAGAACAGATTTGGAGAGCATTACATCACTTGCTCACCAATGGATCACTTTGGTAAGTTTTGTCACTGGATAAAGCGTTATTACGGAATATTTTGCCTAGAAGCAATGGTTGGATTTTTTAATGACAAACATGCAGCTTTTCACTTCACAATTGATGGACTGGTGTTGCAGAAGATTCGCTGGTGAGCAAGTAATGCTAAATTTCTCCAAATCTGTTCTGATGAAGAAACAAACTCATTTACATCTCGGATGGCCTGAGTATAAGTAAATTTTCTTTTTTGGGTGAACTGTTCCTTTAAAATGCCACATTTGTAGATCATTATCCCCAAACTGAAGGCATGTGTGCCTGTTTAGAATAGTGTAAAGCAACAGAAAAGTTGAGGAAGAATAGGATCAAGACTTGGCGTAGGCCAGAATGAAACAAAAGCTGTTACGTGTGTCATGAGCACATGCTCCACCCACTCTTGTCTCTTCCAGTCTCTGTCCACTGTCTCAGTAAATGTCCTCACTTCTCCTCTCTCTCTGAACACTATAGATCCAGTGGAAGTTCAGTCTCCTTGCATAATTGCATAATTAGTTCAATTAGCTGTGTCTCCATACATCTCAGCTGCTCCTGCTCGAATACAGTTCTGAAGCTGAAAAGTAATTATGAGATGTGGGACTCAATCAAATCTCCGACTGGTATATTTAATTACTGTGGTAATGATTGTTAATGACTTAGCTGATGGATTCACTGAGAGTCGTGGGAGGTTTAAAGCACAGCGTAGAGGCACACACTTTTGTCCTCTATTTCCCTCCCTTTCTATTTTTGCATATTTCTTTCTCTTTCAACGGATTTTGTTTTTCTTTCTCCGTACAGCTCAGTGCAATATTTCATTTTCGATGTCTTCTTGCGTGTAAATAAAAATGTACGTCTCTGCGAGAACATGTATATCTGTGTTTACGTAATCTCACTGGATGCCAGTTTTATCCTCCAAAATGCTGCTTGGGGACTACAAACAACAGAAACGGCAAATGCTTCCCACCCTTAGTGAAGAGAAGGGTGCGTGCGAGGGTGCGTCAGATGGCTGAAAATCCAAAATCCCATTTTCTTAATTCCGGTGGCGCATTGCCGGCTGACAAGCTTTATTAAAAACCCTCAGCTAAGTCACACGATCGCCACACATTCGCCTCTCGAATGAAAGTCAACCTTCTGTTATACACAAGAACACTGTGTGCGTGTGTTTGCATGTGAAAAAGGTGTAATGTTTTCATTTCTTAGCGGCGTGCGGTGTGTTTGCTATGTCGTGTTGGTCACTGCAGGGGTCAAATGAAGAAAAAGGTAGATGATGCTAATGATGATAAAGATAAACAACATGTACGTGTGTGTGAATGTGTTTGCGTGAGCTGCATTTTTAACTAGAGAACAAACATGTGGGGGGAATCAATTAGCAACCAGTGCAGCATTCAAATGAAGGAGAGGGCTGGTGTGTCCTCTTATTTCTCTCACACGACCAGACAGATGCAGGACTTCACTGAACAATGCGCTACATGTGCCTAACCGTGGCCTTTGTGTTCAGAGAAATTGTTCGAAAAGTTTGATTTGGGCAATTTCATCTCCGCCACACTCTGACGCATGCATGGCTGAAGGGCGAGTCCTTGAATTGACAGGCCTATTGCTTTTGTAGTTAGCCCATGTGTGTACCCTATTGAGAGCCTTAGGGATTCTATTGGCCACAATATATTCAAATCTAATTAGGATCACTCTTTTATGACCAGAAACCCTCCCAGTTTGATGCCTTTCAGTTAATTTGAATTTGACTGAAAAGTGGGAAATCTGGAGTAGAGTTTAATATTTATAGAATAAATATATGTAAAAAACTTGATCAAAACCACACATTTCTTAAAAATAATGGAAAAATGGAATGCGAATTTTAGCCTAGGAAACAGCAGCAAGTTGGGTAAGCAATCATTTATAGTTTTACTTTGTATTTATTTATTTATGAATTGTAAATCAGTGTCTAGCTGATCTGCTTTATTATTAGTTTAATGTTATGCATTTTTAATTAAGTTCTTATGGATATATTTCTCAGTGAAGCATGTACGTAGTATGACTTGTGCACTTTAAATATTCTTAAGGAGGTTGGATTGATGACTCATTTTTGACACATGTAATTTTGTTCATTGTTATTAATGGTTCTCTGTTATGAAAAGATTTAAACAAATAAAGATTTAAACAAATAAAGATTTAAACAAATAAATAAAAAATAGCAGTAAACTGTCAGAGTCATAGTTTTGTGGGCAGAGCTCTGACATATGGTGTGGCAGTGCCTCAGATAACCTGCATCCAGCTCAGGATCCTTTCATTATCCCATTCCCCTCTTTCCTCTTGCATTGCTTCCTGTCCTGTCCATCTCATACTGTCCTGCCAAAATAAAAGTAGGCCTATGGAAGCCCAAAAATATACCTTAATAAATTACTGGTGAGTCAGGAAATCAGAACTCTTTCCAAAATATTGCAGGAAAATAAATCAAGTTTCTGCTGGATTTGGACTACAGCTGAGCCAAAAATAAACAGCCTGAATGTCTCAAACAATTAAATTTCTATGTGGGGATTTTGGCCCTATGCAATAGAAAAGAAACTCAAATCACAGTCTGATTTGTCCAGTAACAATGTCCAACAACAGACATTCATGCATCACATGAATGTGTCAGCCATGTTTCTATAAGTTATTTCCACCATAGTGCCATGTCCACCTATATCTCAAATGATGGTCATCATAATTTTAAACTTGCAATAATGCATATCTTTATACGAGATTTTCAACGTTTAAGACAGAAAGGCTAAAATAATACATTCTACATATAATGAAAAGAAGCAAAAAATAAAATTAAATAAATAAACGACATGACCTTCATGTAACAAAAAAGAGAACTTTTGAAATATGTTTTAATAAAATTCAAACCCTGGGACATAAAAGTGCATGAAGTTGAAGAAATAGTTTGATTCTACTGAAAATGTTCCATGATGTTTGTCATGCTTTTCTATTCGGTGACATTGAGAAGAGTCTATTCGGGGAATATAGTGTGTGTGCTGTGACTTGACTATCAATTGTGAAAATAGCCTGACTTCACAGACCACTGGACACCCTCTAAAAAGCAGTGAACAACTCTATCTATGATAGTACTCACAAACATACACTTCAGATCTATTCTAATACATTTTACTTGCCATTGCTTCCAATATCATAATAATTGGTATTAGTACAAGATCAAGTCTATCTATAAAGCCTTTCTGTCACACTTTTATGCAGCCGGATTCTGTTTAGGACAGGCTCGCTGTTAACATGATTAGCAGCGCTATAAAAAAAATCTGTATATGGCAGCATTAAATCCAGTCTCAGATGCTGTCCTCTAGCTTTCCATTTGATTATAATAGTCATATTTGGTCACAATATTACTGAAGGTGCAGAATAATCACATTAACTCGATATTTAAAACATCAAGAAGAAGGATTTTCTGGTTATACTGTAGTAAAAGCATTTCTGCTTTCCTAATGTGATTTATAAATATCAGTTACACATTTAATAAATAATACACTATCTTAAAGGTAATTAGCAAAGAACATCCATCAAGACTAGGACAGAAAAATTGACTGACACAAAAAAGGAGTGTTAAAACATAATTTACTTTGATTAAAGAAGACAAATGGCTTACTAATACAATAACAAAAAATTTAATGGGGCTCAATGGATTTGATTATGGAACTGAGTTAATGAAATTAATGAAACTTTAGCAAAAATACAGCATGAACAGAGCGGGTGATCATACACATACGCAAATGCACCTGTGGACAATAACTTTGAAATTGTAGAACAAAATGAGTTAGTCTTTCAAAGCTTCTGCGCTTCTGAATTGAGGCTGAGATGTTTGGCTGAAATTCATTTATACTCGGCTCCAGTTTATTAACCCCCCTGCAACCCCTCTTTTCTCTCTTTTTTCTTCTTTTCTTTCAGCCTAACCCTGTTTGTTGTGCCTGCTTATTTCAAACCCAATCCGTTTTGTATACACTTCAGCTGCAACGCTATTTAACCTTCTGCAAAGGTGACACTGGGTAAAAGGATAATGCAGAAAGAAAAAAAAACTGTGTGTACAAGGCACATTTATGAAGGAGACGTGCAGGCAGGTGCGCTCACTTGTGTATTTTTGTCACATATTTGCTACAAGAGAATTGGGTGAGGGTTAGGCTCTTGAAGGAAGAATCATGTGTTCATGAAATACTTTTTGTGATGCTTTTGTGTGTGAAGAGCAGCACATAAATTCCCATCATTCGCTTTGTCTATTGGCAGCATTTTTTTCGGTCAGCTCTGCAGAACCACTTGGGGGAAAAAAATACCGATCGCCTTTTATTCATCAGCAACACTTTCACTCCGATCGCCAGAAGCCTCCCAATAGTGTGTACTTTCAATTTATTCTTTCAGCCTAAAACATCAAAACAAACAACAACTACAAAAGCTTAAAGCCAGATGCAAAAGAATATTTGCTATAATCTCTGATCAGGTTTTAGTTTATGTATTGTATTTATATTGCCTATGGACTGTAAATATTTAGTGCATGTGTTCATTGTGTGCATGACTCCCTCTAGAGCTCAGGCTGCCTGTGGTTATGTTGATGTATATTACAGACCGATGTGAAGGAGGAGGCACTCAGTCATTTGCTATTAACATGACTCAGAGAGGAAGTGGGATGGAACAGTCCACTCAGTTTGTTCAGGTGGCGGTCATGAAGCTGTCAAAACCTATGGTTTCATGCAATCATTTCTCCACACCATCCAATGCTGCTGTCATTAAAGGCATAGTTCACCCTAAAATGAAAATTCTGTCATTAATTACTCACCCTTGTTCCAAACCCATAAGACCTTCGTTTATCTTCAGAACACAAATTAAGATATTTTTGATTAAATCCGAGAGCTTTCTGACCCTGCATAGACAGCAACGCAACTGACATGTTCAAGGCCCAGAAAGGTAGTAAAGACATCGTTAAAATAGTCCATGTGACATCACTGTTTCAACCGTAATTTTATGAAGCTACAAGAGAAGAAAAGAGAAGAAATTGTTGAATAAAGTCATTATTTTTGTTTTCTTTGCGCATAAAAAGTATTCTCGTAGTTTCATAAAATTATGGTTCAACCACTTATGTCACATGGGCTATTTTAACATTGTCTTTACTACCTTTCTGAGCCTTGAATGTAGTAGTTCCCCTGCTGTCTATGCAGGGTCGGAAAGGTCTCGGATTTCATTAAAAATATCTTAATTTGTGTTCTGAAGATGAATGAAAGACTTAATGGGTTTGGAACGACATGAGGATGAGTAATTAATGACTGAGTTTTCATTTTTGGGTGAACTATCCCTATAAAGCCAAAACTAAAGCTAAAACTTTTATTTAACACATTTGCATAAGAAGCATTAAATCTATCAAAAAGGAGAATAAAGACAATGCATACATACAGCCTTGGTGAGCATAAGAGATTTTCAAAAACATTAAAAATCTTAGCTATATAATCTTACCTACCTACACACACACACACACACACACACACACACACACACACACACACACATTTATACTGTCATGCACATATATTATAAGGCTAAACTAAAGGGCTAAGCTTTTGTTGTCTTTTCTTTTGCATCAAAGGCGAGTGTGGTTTGCTGGTTTGCTGGCAGTGAATTGAGCTCTGTAACAACACACACAGCAGTCATGATTTCCAGCACTGACTGGCTCAGCATGAATAAAGAGCTTCATGAAAATGTGTCCATAATTACCCTATCTCTTTCCAGGTGTCCTTATCCATTCATCTGTGTTTATTCTTTTTCTTTTTTTTTCTTTTAAATTCTTCCAGTGGTGTAGACATGACTTTATTTCCATTTTAATGCTAAAACCCTGAATACATAAAATTGGGTCCAGAAGTCTGAGACCACTAGTGAAAAGGCCTCATATTTTGCTTATTTTTCCTGATTTTTACACATACATTTTTCCTTACAAATCATATTCTCAGCGTGACAATTTAAGTAAGAGCAGAACTGAACTATTAGCATGAGTATAATGTGTTTGTATCTTCCTTTAGCTTTAACGGCAGCAGCTCTCAAGCTTCAAGAACTTAACAGGTTTTAATAAAACTTGATGATCATGTTCTCCAGCATAATTTTAGAACATTTTTTTCCCCAGGTTTAAATTAGATTTTGAATCCCAGATTGGTCTTCATCTCAGTATTTTGGACCTCAGTGTAATACATGAGCCAAAGACTGTGTGAGACATTATTAACAGCTTGGTTTTGGTGTCACTCGTTCTCTGTTCTGTTTCAGTAAATGACACTAACACATACAAACACATTTGGGCTCTGGTGAGGACAAGCATATATTATCGTGAGAAATATGGAAATGAGCATAGTATAAGTTGTGAAGGAATACATAATGCCATGGAGTAAGTGAATTTTCATTTGAATATCTGAGAGAAAGCTATCTCCCAAAACACACACACACAGACACACAGACACAGACACACACACACACACACACACACACACACACACAGAGAGAGAGACATAGAGAGAGAGAGAATAAATAGGTGACTTTGGTATACTGGAGGCAAAATGAGGTTATGGGCATTCAATAAACTTTGCAACAAGGTTAGAGTAACATAGCAGGACAACATTCTCATCATCACAGTATGTGTGCGTAGGATTGACTTTTACTATACAGTATAACAGTTAGTTCCGGTCCTCTAATTTGATTGGTTGAACAGCGTTTTAAGAGAACTGACAGCACTGGGACTTTTCACTCTTTGTATCTGTCTGGGTTTGTTCCAGACATACTGTCTGTCTGGCCATTTTATCACAGGCTACATAGTTACACCAGTACTTGGTGTTGAGTGACTGTCTTTATGAGTGAGTCACAGAATCATTTACTCAAATGATTTGTTCAATAACACTGATTCATTCAGGAACTATGAGTACTTTGTTACTCAGAGATACATAGCAGTTGATTCTGTTTTAGTTTTTTGTTAGGAATATATATTTCATTCAACCTGGTCTCATGACGAAAACGTACTTCTGAGAACTTTTTCGCAAGACGCAAAATACGTACCCCCATGTATGTTTCATGACATATTCAATGTGAAATGTCCACTGGGTGGTGCTAAAAAAAAAATCATTTTTTTTCCCCGGAACAGATGAACGTACATTTGGTACGTTTTATGTGACGTTGGTTTTGTAGATGTCACTGCAGTTCTGACTTGAAATGTCAGTTGAGTGGCACTATAAGTCTAATGCTCCATGATGTTTTAAAATAATGTACCATCAACACTACACCTAAACCAACCCGATAGTATGAACAAAAGCGAATGTGACGTAGAAACGCAATCGCAAGCATACCATTTTAGCTTGTTTTTTGATCTCTCATCTTTCAGCTCTTTCATTGTGAGTCATGTTTTTGACGGGATTTGTAGCTTGGCTATGTCTTGTTGCTTGTAGCTTATGTACAGAAAGTGAAACATATGGAACTGTAATCATAACTGTGTACGAAAATGATTACAAGTGCTTGCTACAAGTGCTCATTTCTGTTGGAAACTGCAGTGATATGTACTTATTAATATGTATTTCGCGTCTCGTGAAAAAGTTCCCAGAGGCAGGTTTTCGTCGTGAGATCAGGAAGATTTTAGAATTGTAGATTTGTAATTGTAATTTTACTGTTGTTCTGTAAAATAAAATAAAAAAAATAAGGCAATAATAATGATAATAATGATTACCCTGCAACAGCTCTATACATTTATTATAACATTCACACATAGTGTTCAAATTGGGGTCTGTAATATATTGTAATGTTTTAAAAGCAGTCTCTTCTGCTCAGCAAGGCTGCATTTATTTGTACAGTAAAAAATACATGCCTGATTCAAGAAGAGGGTCTCAAAAATGGCCAAAAAATATTATTTTACTAACTTATTAATTTTAAGTTAAATTGTGCTTTGTTAGTATAATGTCTGATAGAATGTTAAAAAATGTTCAGTGTTAA
>JAFVLL020028332.1:0-12871 GCA_021397915.2 Tor tambroides
AGAACTAAATTAATCATCTAATTTTCATATCACACAGACAAGTCTGAGCGACATGCTTTCATAACCGCTCACAGAGATTCTTTACTTCTGCAAATCAAACGCTCATTGTCATTTGAGATAAAAAGAATGGAGGAAATGAATAAACCAAAAAGACAAAAACAAAGGCAAATGAGTTACAGCATTTGCAGCAGACATTTAAATCAAGCTGAGGTCAAAAAGAACATTTAAATGCAACAGTTCACCCAAAAATGAAGATTTTGACATTATTTATTCACTCTCATGTCATTTCCAACCCCCCGGAATTCCTTTCTCCTCTCAAACACAAAGGAAGAAATTTAAGCTGGTCTTTTCCATACAATATAAGTGATTGGTGACCATCGTTGCTAAACAAGAAGACATATATATTAATATAGCATATAAAAGACACACAAAAGCCCACATGACAGTAAAAACAATTATGCCAAAATTATGCCTGTTTTGTGTGAACTGTCCCTTTAACAAGAAAAGCTTATCTAAAACTCTTCTCACAGGAAGCCAAAATACGCAACGGGACGTTTATCATTATTTGTGAGCTGCTGAGTAAGTGTACAAGGTCAGACCCAATAGATTAAGTCAGAAAACAAAAAGTGAATTGTGCCAAAGTGCTTTCTTCTTCCATTAACCTTGAAGAGTTCGACTCTTTTGACAGAAGCTCTAGTAGTTCATTAGCTTGTTCCTCATGATTTGGATTCTGTCATTCTCACTGTAGCTGCAAGTTTCTTGTCAAGCAGCTAATAAGCTGACAACAACCACCGCTATCAAACCCTTTCGTCAGGCATCTAGTATTGCTGAGAGAAGAATCTTGCTTCTCCGGTGGAATATTAATGGTTTTTCAGCAACCTTTTTATTGGTACTTTATTATGCTTGCAGACATTAGAATGCTATTTGACTCAGATTAGCAGCTGTGAGTCACTTGGGTAATTGACAGCTTTATAATGACCTTGAGATATGCCAGGCTTATCACAACCTCTGATTAAACAGACTCTTGAGGGTACTGTTGAGTCAACAAATAATAACGCGAGCGATCAAACCTAATCAAACCATTCCTTTAGTCTTCAGATGATTGTGTTTAATTTTTTTTCTCTTTTAAAATACCTTCTCCAATCTAATCTTAAAGGAAAAGTGCACCAAAAATGAATATTCTGTCCTCATTTGATGATTTTTTGAACAGTGTGTTTTTATACAATGTCAGGGGTGTCCAATGAATTTGAAAATATCTTCTTTTGTGTTTCACACAAAAGAAAAACACTCAGAGAGGTTTGGAATGACATGAGTCATAACTACACTACACTAAAATATACTAAAGTATATTTTACAAGAAAATACTGTTTCGGTCCACACTTTTTATGTTTCATTCAATTTGTTACTTGCTTATTCTTTGTAATTATTTGTGAAATTTACTAACCATTTTTTAGTGAAAACTCTTTCAAACACTAATTTTTTTTCCAGTGTATAAGTAACCATTTGTAGGTTCAAAATAGAGTATAAAAACATTGATCTTTTTATCTGAACATCCCAACCAGCCAAAAAAAAAAACCTACGCTCTGCTATGCTTTCCTAAATTATCTGAAATTTGCTCAATTTTTGTCTGATGGATGGTAATGCGAATGAAGAAATCCCATAGATTTGCATTCAAGTAGAACTCTGCTTTCCATCTACAAATGGAAATCCACTGTAATTTATTACTGTAGCTGTCAGGGATGGAATCTCATTTTGATTGAGAAGTGTATCCCTGAGCTATTCTGATAACCATACAAACACGTTTCCGCTGATGATGTTCTTCACACAGATGGCAATTACACATTTCAACAACCTTGGATAGCTGGAAATGATCTCTCTCTCTTTCTTTGGAACGAGTTCTCTCTCAACCTTCAGCAAAAGGACAATGACATGCTGCATATGGCAAGAGAAAAACAGTGTTACAGATGCAGGTTCATGGCCAGAGAAGCCCTCAGCATCTCTGATTGAAGAGGAACAGCCTGGCTCTGCTGTAGTGGATTTACATCAGTTCTGAGGAACACTGCTGAGTTTCCATAAATATGAGTCTCCCTATAGGATGGTGGAAGGGCAATTCACTACATAGGACGCACACTGAAGGTAATAGCCCTGCTGAAATACCTCAAAGTGGCCCGAGGCGATGTGGTTCAAATCCATCTGGGCAGGCCAACTATACAGAGACAAGCCAATTTATCAGAAAATCAGGGTTGTAGAACAGCTGCTTTACGACTCCAGCGTAGTCTATTATGTTGGAGGACATGAAAATAGCAGGAGAGTATAAATCTATGCTAAAATATTCACATATAAAAATTCCTTAAAAGATCAGTTCCAGTTCACCCAAAAATGAAAATTCTGTCATTTACTCACTCTCAAACCTCATTATTCACTTTCATAATATATCCTTAACATGTGTGTATATAACCACACAAATGGTAATGTGTGTGTGTGTGTGTGTGTGTGTATGTGTTGTCTGTGAGGGGTAGGTTTAGGTGTAGGGTTGGGGTAGGACAATAGAAAATACAGTTTGTGCTGTATAAAAACCATTACGCCTATGGAATGTCCCCATAAAACATGGAAACACAATATGTGTGTGTGTGTGTGTGTGTGTGTGTGTGTGTGTGTGTGTGTGTGTACAAAAATCATTCAAAAGTTTGGGATCAGTAAGATTTTTTTAAAGAAATTAATACTTTTATTCAGAAAGGATGCATTAAATTGCTCTTAAGTGACAGTAAATGCATTTATAATGTTACAAAAAATACTTCAAATAAATGCTGTTCTTTTAAAATTAATGTTCATCAAATAATTCTAACACTGTTTTCACAAAAATATTGAGCAGCACAATTGTTTTCAACTTTGATGAGAAATGTTGTTAATGAATCAGTCAGCATATTAAAATGATTTTAATCATGTGACACTGAAGACTGGAGTCATGATACTGAAAACTCAGCTTTGCATCACAGGAGTAAATTACATTTTAAAATATATTAACAAAGAAAAAAACAATTGTATTAAATTGTAATAATAATAACACTTCACAATATTGCTGTTTTTATTGTTTTTGCTTAAATAAATGCAACCTTAATGAGCATAAGAGACTTTCAAAAACATCCCATGCTTTTTTTAACGCTGTACAGGTTTGAAATGACATGAGAGCAAGTAAATGATGACTGGATATTAATTTTTGACTGAATCTTTTAATTTTAAGATGCAGTTTAGCTGTGTCTTTCACCAAAGTGAAGCGTAAAGAGTAAAAATCTGTGACAAGCCTTTCGGAGAAGAGTTAAAATGTCAGATTCTGGGCCACAGGGCTGTAGTAAAAACTCAGTCCACCCACCATCTCAAACTTCAGCCCGTCCTCTGTCTAATTGCCATAGGGTGTCCTTTAAGAATCTCACGGTGTCACCTCGCTCCGTCGGAGTTGGGTGTTCAAAATGCACCAGGGGGACGGCTTAAGCATAACACAAGTGTCATAAAAAATAGTGCTTTCTAGACACATCATCTTCATCCAAATGATGAAGTTTGGCAATCCATCAAAATGTATTACATCCATCCAGTGACCTTTGATGTTTTCATCAGCACCTTTTTAGGTTGGAAAGCTTCCCCTCACAGGCTAATGCGGCTTCAAATCAGACAGACATATGTATGATCTCTGCCCATTGAGAACTCCCTCAACACAACACACATAAAGACTTTTCTTTTCACCTTGAACCTCCTCATCCTCTGCTGAAAAATATGAAAGCCACATCAACAATCAATGAGCTACAGAAAGGTCTATAGAAATACACCTTATAATGTATATTGCAACGGTTCTCGCAAGGTTTTGTTGCAAGATGCAGATTTTACATTGAACATCAAGTACAAACCCAACCTAAAATCACTTCTTATACACATGTAATAGAGTCTCTGAGGTTTTGCATTGGGCATCAAGTACAAACTGACCCAAAACCATATCATACACCATATTATATTATAAAATACAAGATTTTACATTGAACAAGTATGAACAGACCCCAAATCACTTCTTACGCCAAATGTAATATAGTCTGTCATATTTTCTTTTACCATTTGCCATAATGCAAACCCAGTTTGACTAACTTCATCCAAATGACACATAAATTGGAGCCTTTTGCATCAAAAGATATTCAAGGCATTTCCTCTCCCTTTTAAAAGCTGACATAGCCATTTATTTTGCTACCTCCATTTAAGCAATTATATGGTTAGATGCATTTAGCATAATTTTTTCCACTGATGTGCGACCAATTTTTATGTATATCAATCCACCAGTTGGCTGAGAACAGACTTCCATTTTAAGCTACATAAACTTAACCTTATGACCATCTGTTGCTACTATACAGATTTTTATTTCTAAATAGATTACAATAATGCATTACCATTCTTCCATTTTGTGCATGAAATCTTCTATGTTATGCAGCTCAATGCTACGTATTGCTCACATAACGTGTTAGAACACAACAGAACAATCCATAGGGTCACGTATGAAGCCTTGAACTACCAAATAATGCAAGGGGTGGTGACGTCTGAAAACTAATCTTAGATGACTTATTGCTAGATGACAACTGCCCCCTACCATGTCTTGACTGAAGGGTCTGTCTGAATCGAGATACAGTCTCCTGGAAATAAGTAATGGTCTATTTTAAGAGAAAAGGAAACCGTAATCACTATTACCTTGAGATCCTTTCACACCTGTCGATCAAACCGCCGGGAGGGAGACACCATAATAAACACTCCACAAGGGCAGAAACATATAAAGTGCAATAACATACCTCTCATCTTGACATTTATCCTTAATCTTGCGTCTCTCAAGCTGCGTAACTGAACAATCCTTGTGTCTAGCCTTGACAAGAAGCACACATTATCTTCTGAGATTACAGAATTTCAATGCACACTGACAAGCACATGCCAGACATCTTAAATCCACCTTGAGGAAATCTCGGGAGCATTTTCTGATTATTCTTTCCCAGAATTACTATTTCCTATCACGTTCAGCTGTCAGCTAGATCATTCTATCAAGTCTCAAATTCCTACTTGGTGGAAAAGGTGTAAACATTCTGACCTCCTTTCAGTTATAATTTCCATCAACAGATATCAACATTTCACATAAGCACCAACTGACTTCATGCTCACATACTTGAGCAAACTGCTCACTAAATTGTTGCATACACATTCTAAATGACTTTTCTAATAAGTATAAGTTGCTTTATAATAACTGAAGGATAATTAAGCTTTTCTGATATATCCGTGGTTTATTTTAATCTAAAAGTTCAAAAACACAGTTCATATCACATGCCAAGATTCAGATTATGAAAATCAGTTGCATAACTACTCAACACAGAAATGCGAGGAATCCTAGAAATTCCTTTAGACGCGTTTAAACTGTGTTCGCGTCACACATCTGCTCAGATGTTCACTCAACACACAGTTTATGTTATATTTTAATCTCTACAGCACGACATTTTCACCATGTTTAAAGCGATCTTACCAGTAAAGCGGTGTTTTCTCCAGCACTGATGCCGACAGTGCGGTGAGCGCCTGAACTCGACTAATGACGGACGAGGACTAGAGGATGCTGAAGCTCCCTGATCCAGCAGCAGAAGCAGCAGCTGTCTGATTCTCTGGACGGGACTTCAGGCGTGCAGATGGGCAGAAAGTGTCGAGATGAAACGCTGGGAAACTTTGCGTGGATGTGAATGTTGGTGTCATCCTCCCCCTCGCGCGCAGATTTCACGGGCACCTTTGGCTCATCACTCGATTGGTTGTTGTTTGAAGCTCTCAGCAAACGGGCTTGATAGAGCTGCATGCTGTAAGAAAGGTTAATTAATAAGATTTTAATTAAGGCTAATTGACAAGTCACTGCTGTAATGTCACTGTGTTCGTATTACTTATTGATTAAAAATAAGTGCCTCTTCATTTAGATGATAAATTTATCAACATTGATGTTTAGGGTTAAAATTTAGCCTACATGGAGCTTATAAATATGGTTAAAAAGGATACATTTACAATGAACAAAAAAACGTATATTTTCGGCGGTTTCAAGTGTTTGAAAAACACTTATACCATTTTCTACAAATTAAAAAAAAATGGTTGCGAAAAATGGTTTTATTGTAGTCAAAGTGTAGTAACCTTGGTTTTTTGGTGTATTGTTTACCATTTGTATAACCACAGTTTTACTACAAATACCATTTGGTACCTTTGTGGTTACCATGGTTTAATAGTAACCGTGTTTTTAGGTTTAATTTGTAGTAAAACCATGGTTAATTTCCCCACGGGAATTTATTTTAGTGATTCTAAAAAACTATCAATTAATATTTAAACTGTACAAACATTTGTCACGAATACGCGAGATTACGCAATAGTTTAGAACGTTCCATCAAGACGTTTTCTCAAGATTAGCCTGTTATTCAGTTTGGCTTGAACAAAATGCTCCAAAATGGTCAATGCGTCCTGCTTTTTGGCTTCGCCCAACCGGCTTTGATTTGACAGACAAATGTTTTCAGATATATTTTTAAAAACGTTTTATACAACATTTATTTTATTCAAGAATTTCTCAAGTTTAATGCATTTTTTTATTCTCTTTATATCTTTTTTTCCCCCTCTCATTGTCTGGGAAGCATATGCCACTTTTTTGACATTAAAGCCCGCAAAAAATTTTAATTATTTAAAATTCAGAAAATGTCATGTTGGTGCCATTAGCTTTTGGGTGCAGTGTGCAGACATACTGTGCCATTGCGCTACGGGCGTCCCGAGTTCGAATGCAGGCTCAAGGACCAGGAAAGGTGCCAAAAATAGCTCTATGCTATTTTTGGCATAGAAGACAAATTTACTATGTCTGAATTTTAAATCTTTTTGATGTGTTATTTTTATAGGGTGGTTGTGTTCACACACTGCCAACACACGTTTATGTCCAAACACTATGTAAAAGTGGATTTTGCATAATAGGTGCCCTTTAAATCCTGTCAGCTCTCATGTTTTGTATGAAATGCATTTTAATGTGCGTTTTAATGACATTAACAGATACAGGAAAAAAATGCATTCACTAGTTCTTTTTTACAGTTTTTTTTCAATTGCTAACAAGCGTTTACCAACACTTAAAGTACTTTTTCTAAACTTTTAACACAGCAACACACCTACATCACACAGTTAGCCAAATTTTCTGGCCAAAACCACATTTTGTTAAATAAATGCAAACTCTACATTTGAAAATGCTGAATATCTTTTTCTTTATATGCTAACTCTATCAAAAGCCCGATTCAAAATTGAGTCATTCGGTCAAAACATTAACACTGGTTTTCTATCCAACAGGAACATGTAGTCAATTCTAGTGCATAGACTGTCAAAATGCTAACAATTAATGGCATTACAAAAACTGCATTATTTATCATGTCTCAGTTCGACCTGTATAGAACATACAATATGAGATCCATTAAAAAAATATAACAACAACAACAACAATACAGTTTTTTTCGATTGCTAACAAGCATTGTTCAATACTGAAACCACATTTTCAAAACTGTTCATACAGTCTGCATTACCAACATGTATCTTGGCCAAACAGTTGATCTCACCTCCAAAACTCACTCAGACCAACAAAACACTTCATATAGGTGTGAAAATAAACTTGTTTCATCATAACACTGGGAACAATTCTCATTCAGAAAACATACATTTCATTCATAACACACTGATCTAAAAAATACTAACAACAGGGAGCACTACATAAACGATGAACTTTTATCTTTGAAGTTTGAATGATTTGTCAGTATTTCATTATTGGATAAGAATAACATCTTTTCATTTTACCTACTGTATTACAGCACAAAGAATGAATGAGAAAAGCAGCATTTCCATGCTATTTCTTTATATACCAAAAACCCATCAACATTTACAAAATGTACTTGTGAAAAATAAAAATAAAAATATAAAAATAAATATAAAAAGTTGAGAAAAATATATATAAAATATATTTAAAAATTCTGAAGCAATATTTAAAAAAAACAAAAAAAACATCATCAGTCTAGTATAATGAGGTGCTGTATGTGCAGTATTGGAGTCCCAGCTGCTGCAGGAGTCTTTCTGTGTGGAGTTTGTATGTTCTCTCTGTGTTGATGTTGGTTTCCTCTGGGTTTCTCCCACAATCCAGAGACATACAGGACAGGTGAACTGGAGACTGTAAGTGAGTGTGAATATGAATGTGTGTGAAGGACTGGCCATCTGTCCAGGGGGGTTTCTGCTTATGACCCAGGAAAGGCTCCAGCCTCATGACCCTTCATAGGACAAGCACTAGGGAAAATGTATGGAATAGATGGATGGATGGATGTACAGTACTGTGACGGTTGTACTCTTCCCTCTCTCTGCCACTCTTTTTTCCCCCACCAATGTGTCTTCCCTGATCCATGTTTCCAAACAAAATCATTCCAAAGCAATCCATTTATCAAAAGATAACCAAAAAAGAAAGAAAGATAACCAAGAAAGAAAGAAAAAAGAAGAAGAAGACTAAAAATAGGACATCCGGCTTGGCTTACAGCTGAAATTTAGTTGTGAAATTTAGTTGTGTTTGGAAAAATTATTATTCAATTGCATAATAAATATTCTGATAAGATTTTATATTTCAATATAATTCCTGCAGAAATGGACAGAGTTTGCCATTGTTCTGATTTGAATGTGCTTTTATCAGTTTTGAAAGCAGTGTGCTAGCATTTGAAAAATGTGCTGAAAATGTATAGTGTTTTGCCAGTTGTGGAGTATGTATGAAAAAAGAGTTTGTGGATTTTGAAATTTGTGGTCATTGCATGCATTTTCTCTGAAAGCAATGAAAAATGATTCACAGTTTGGTCCACATAGACTTCTGTAGACGCTGAATGTGTGAACAGTTTTGAGAATGTGGCTTCAGTATTGAACAATGCTTGTTAGCAATAGAAAAAAACTGTAATAGTAATTCAGCCAGCAAGTTCATTTTTGTGTGTGTGTGTGAGTGGATTCATTTTATATAGTATGTGTACAGCATAATGAAGGATCATCAGTACTTTATGGAATGTAAAAGAAAAGTGACAGAATTGCAGCAGTAAAGGCTTTACTGGCAAAATGAAATTGCTGTCAGTAATTAAAAAAATACTTTAAATGAATGTACAGATGTTATTTACAAGTGTGCAGTTCACAAATGAACAATTTTCAGTTTTCTCTGTATAAATGTGTCCGTTATGATGGACAATGTATTGTTATGAATGTTTTACAATTGTATACTGAATATAGCCTGCATTAAGAACCTGTTCTTGTGCCTGGCTGTTCTGGTGGTTGGTATCGCTGACCAGAAGGCAACAGTTCAAAGAGAGAGTGGGCAGGGTGTGTGGGGTCCAAAGTGATTTTCTTAGCCCTTTTCCTCACTCTGGAGATGTAAAAATCTTGGAGGTTGGGCAGGGGGTCACAAATATTCTTCTCAGCAGTCCTGGCTGTCTGCTGCAGTCTCTTGATGTCTGATTTGGTAGCTGAACCAATCCAGACAGTCCTGGTCCAACTACTCCTCTCCCTAGTCCACCTTGTCCTCTCCCTGGTCCAACCAGTCCTTTTCCTCGTCCCAACTATTCCTCTCCCTCGTCCAACTCTCCCTCCTCCAAACATTTTCTTTCTTTTTATGCTTCTCTGTGTTGTTCTGTATTGTTTTGAACAAAACCAATCAAGAGACTGCCTTTTTATTGTGCATGGCCATGTATGGAAAGACTTGGAATTATTCATTAAGATTGGAATCAGCTATTTCTCAATTATTAGTAATTAATATAATTCTTAGCAGCTCTTTGAAGCTGCTTTTTTTTGCAGAAGTAGAGGCTTTACACTATATTTATAGTCTGGAACATTAGATCTTCATCTGTGTCATGCTGTGTTTAAGCATTAGTAAAAAAGATAAGAAAGATCCATGATTTTTGGTATGGGGTAAGCTTGTGTGAAAAGAACATTTAAGCATTTTAGAATCGTGTTAATTAAACGTGTTTATTGTGTGAAAACAACATGAATTGTGTTAATGGTATGGTCACAACAGACAGATGTTGTGTTAATTGTGTTTAGAGTTTTGAAAATGTGACTACAGATTGGACAAAGGGATGTTAGCAATTGAAAAAAAACTGTAACTACAAATATTGAAAGTCATAAAATGTACATGTACATTTATAAAATCATTATAAAAAGGCAAAATTGCATGAGTTTCCAGAAGTTTATCAAAAATGATCCTTTAAGGTTGTTTTACAATTATGATTAAACTCAAATCCCAATTATTCAACCATGAGACCTGCATTTACCATAGTAAAGAAATTTTTGAGAAAGGAGGTTGAGGAGATGAAAAGTATTTTTAGATCGCTGAATGTTCAGTTCGAATGTCATAACCATCCACGCAAGCTATAACCTTCACTCACTATGTCTCCAGCAGCTGAACTTTACCGAAGTAGATATTCGTCAAAGATTAGATAGTCAAACACATGTACTATGCAGACTAGATTATTGCTTTTCTGACATTTTGCTCCTTGACGCAATTAAGGGTCAAAATTAATTCCACAGGCTCCATTTGAACATGACAGTATGATTTAAAAGCAAATGAAATCCAAGAAATCTCCACTGGTGTATTGTTGAGAACTGGTAATCACATCAATTTGGATGTATAATGAGTTTTCAGGTCCTGGGAAAAGGATTGCAGACAGAAGGTAATAAAAGGAGCAGAGCACGCAAGACAACGAAAGCAGAAACTGTCATTACGAATAACGCTCTTTCATCTCAGGAAAAATAGGAAAAGAAATCACAACGAGCAGGCTGTCTGCTGCCTTACCGAATGTTTGATTAGATGTGCAGTGGGAGTTTGAGTCACTTCGGTGGCAGGTGCGTTGCAGTCGGCGATGATGGCTAGACCTTGACGTGTGAACCGAGCATGGAAAATATTAAACTCACTTCGCTGGTTCTTCCCTATGATTTACTGCACAGGTCTGTGCTATTTTTGGCATATTTGTGATGTAAAGAGTGTCAAGGGGATGAAAGATTTTACTTGGTTTTTGGTCTTTAAGATACTAAACCCATAGGCCTGCTGTTGAAATGCAAATGAGGTTCTCGCACCACTTTCACAGGTACTTCAGGAGCAAAAGACACTTTAAAGCGCAGAACTTGAGCAGTCTGCAAAAGAAAAGCAGGTGACGCCACTGTTTGGAGCAAAGGATGTTCAAGGTGTTGTTTTCTTCTTTGAAAGGAGAGATTTAATTTAGCGAATATATCTCAGTAGGTTTATTTCCTGTATAGACACAAGTCTTGGCTACAAAGAAAGGCCTGTTTCATCCATCATTTCCATGGAAAAAAATGCCCTTATGGGGCATGTTGTCACAATTAGCTGATTAGTGGATTGTCAAACAGTAAAATGTTATGAAGCACAAAATTTTGTTTTACAATTAAATTTAGTTGTTTTTTTCCCCTCAAAATATCAGTTTCAAAATCATTCAGATGGTAAACATCAGTTCTGGGAGTCTGTAAGTTGGGTTAGTGGGTACGAAATTGCATGAAAGGGCGATTTGCTTTAGGGCAGCAACAAATGCACTTGTACAGCTATTTAGTGTTTGGAGGACATCAGTTTAGGTGTTTGAAAGAATGTTTGTTCATAACTTTGAGTGAACCTTGCCACAACACTCTGAAAATATACCTTGTTTTCTGGGTCTCTATGTGACAACTAGCCACTTCTGTACATTTTCTGTACATTTCTGTACTTTCTGTACATTTAACAGAAAGAATAATGAAGACAAAATATGCTGGTCAACTAATTTATTATCCATTTAGAAAGTTATGTAATCAAGTGAAAGGATGCCACTTCAAGCTCAGTGCCCTCATTTGGCACTTGAGAAACTGAAAGCATCCTAATTCTGAGTCTTAAGTGGTAAAAAGCTTAAAAGTGTAAACAGTTCTTGGGGAAATCCCAGGAAAATCTCCCCGTGGCACTGCTGAAATGAGTTCACTAAGCTTCTGCTGTCATCCAGTGCTAGTTTTGTCATTTTAGCAATCATCCCTGAAAGATAAAACCAGAGCATCTGCATTCACAACACCAGCCAAAAAGACATTTGGAACAGTTTTTTCTTTCTATGTTGCACGTGTACAACTAAAACACAAGAGAAAACAGAACATGTAAGAAAAGCCTCTTAAAAAATGCATAAATGTGACATTTGCGGTTCTCTCAAGGGTCTTCCACTGAAAACACATTTTGGTCAGAGAACTGATCTGTAAGCTTCTTATGCTTTTCTTGAGCGCATGGTCAAAAAAAAATTGCTTGGCCAAACACTAAAACAAAATAACCCACTCCTTCTCATTGCATGAACTCTGGAAGCAAAAGCACATTAAATGATTTCAAATGGTCAGTAGTTAGGTATGTGGAACCATAATGTGAGATGGCATTTCTCTGGAGTATCCCTTTACGTCATCTAGCCTGGTATTGTGACCCGATGATAACTACAGAGTGTCTCTGACATTTACATAAATATCCCTGAACGGCTCTCTCACTCTTCCTCAACATTCACCTCAGTGTTTACATATATTTGGTTTGATTGTAAACTTTCTATAATGTATAAACTGTGTTTATTGCATTGTGCCATCTTAAGGTAAAGGAGTACTTTCTATATGTTGGGACATAATTGAGCAGTTACAGGGTTGACAATAGCTGACAGTATTTAATGCTGATATACAGATTATATATATATATATATATATATATATTGTTCTGTCCAGGCTGGACTATTGCAATGCTCTCTTGGCAGGTCTTCCAGCCAGTTCTATCAAACCTTTACAATTAATCCAGAACACAGCAGCA
>JAFVLL020028335.1:0-22597 GCA_021397915.2 Tor tambroides
AAAGATCATGTTCCATGAAGATTTTTTGTAAATTTCCTACTGTAAATATATCAAAACATAATTTCTGATTAGTAATATGCATTGCTAAGAACTTAGAATTGCTAAGGCAATTTTCTCAGTGTTTTGATTTTTTTGCACCCTCAGATTCCAGATATTCAGATAGTTGTATCTCGGCCAAATATTATCCTATCCTAACAAACCATACATCAATGGAAAACTTATTTATTCAGCTTTCAGATGATGTATAAATCTCAATTTTGAAAAATTGACACTTATGACTGGTTTTGTGATCCAGGGTCACATATGATGGAGGAGTGACCTCTGGTTGTGAGTGAACAGAAGGGCACGGACTGGATTCATGACAATAATTGACTTCTTTCAATAACAGTACAAAATCCGATAGACCCCAAAATTTTGAACTGTAGAGTATATGTTCAAAATATTTTTTAAATGTATAAGTAAAATTCATATTTATTAAAAAAAATATTTCTAAAGATTTAGCTTTTTAAGCAAACCAAGGAGTTGTTTGTTGCTATTTTTTTCTGACTTTACTGCTAATAATCCCTTTCATCGCTAACCTGCCACAGTGACAGTAAACCAGCATTTGTAATTGCTTAAACACTCTCATCCACTGATATTGATCTATGGATATCTGACCTGAGTGTCTATCATTTGAATGTCCACCCCTTAGACGACATGTTAAATAATTCAATGAAAGATGAATAATTTTGTTCATAAACTAGATCTGACTGAGTATTGGCAGTGCATGTGAGTCTCTTGGCGTGCTATTCAAAGACAAGCTTTGGGCCCACAGGGCTCCCATACTGCCTCCTTCCACTGTTCACTTCACTCACTAGAAAACACTATAAATGGAAAAACAGCATTCCTGCTTATGGAAATGCCAGTGACCTTTTCACTCTCTAAAACTTTAGTTAAATTAGGTCTATTGTTTCTGAGTAATGAGCAATCATTTTTCAGGCATGAACATTTATAATTCTCTCATTTCCCCCATTTTTCATGTAAACATGAAATGTGTCATTTTTCTTATTTTAAGTTATTATACAGAAACAATTATAAGAAAGCCATTCACAGGTTAATTTCTTGAAGTAACTAAAACACTGTGACAATTTATAAACAATATTTTTCAACATATAACAGCTTCACTGTCACTTTTGATCCGTTTAATGCATCTTTGATGAATTAAAGTATATATTTCTTAAAGAAAACTGTACTGACCCCAAACTTTTGATAATAATATTGTATTATTGTGTATACTTATGCTGGCTCATTTCCCCTGCTTTACGATTTACTGTCACGTAAAATGCTCACGTAAGGTTAATCTTTAAAAACACAGATAATTTAGCAGTTAAATGTAATATTTAGCAAAATTCAAAATGAATGTCCATTTTTCATATGGTACAATGTACAAATTTATTTTTAAATGTTGTAAATAAAACAAACAAAAAAATGTTTTACAAAAACTATTATTTTCATGTTTAGTTCAATGTAGTACTTCCCATTTCTCTGTAAATATTTGTGAAATCAATTTCTGAGTGAAAATTGTTTCTACATAATTTTTTTTCAGTATACATTATAATGTTGTGATCCCTAGACAGAATAGTGCAAAACCACCTGTTCGTGCAGCTTCTAGTTCAAATGAGTGAGTAAGCCGCTAGAATACAAGGATATTATATATTACTACTGAGCCACCATTGGCTTTAAGATTAATAGGTATTTGTCCAGATTTTGGTGCATATCAGACATATATTACACAGAATCCCAGATGTGTTTACTGTGAGAGTCAGTGGCATGACCGCAGTGTACTTTTGAACTTTACATATGGACAGACTGGCAGGAGATTCAGTCCCATGGCTCTGGACTGGCAGCAGATTGTATGAATGAAGGAAGAACCCTGCATTGCGTGCATGGAGATACTGAGGGAGCAAGAGTGAGGGAGAATGAGAACAGACTCACAGTTTAAGCCATGATGAGATGAGTCCTTGCATCTCCATGCTTTAATCTGTGTTCTGCCCTTAACCAATGCGCATTGAGGGGATTATGCCGCTGCCTCCATGCAAAGACCTCCACTGCCTTCACCCGCATATCAACAACCTGGAATTCTTCAGGGACCGAA
Organism: Tor tambroides; assembly: GCA_021397915.2. NCBI lineage: Eukaryota > Metazoa > Chordata > Actinopteri > Cypriniformes > Cyprinidae > Tor > Tor tambroides. The sequence goes on from JAFVLL020028335.1 coordinate 2,135, forward strand.
AGACTGAGCGCAGCATTTCTGGGCTTTTTGTTTGTGTGTATTTATGAGGAAGACGGTTTAGAATGTGCATGTATCCACGGTGGTTTATTGAGACAACACTCAAGCCTTTTAGAGTCAGCTCCTTACCATATGCATCACAACCTTGTCTGATCTCTCTCCCTTTAATCCACACCGATATCCTGTTCTGAGGACGAAGGAAAAGGAGGAAAAAGCTCTTATTGCATTGCATCATGTACTTCGAAAGCTGTCACTTTGAGTACACCTAGATATTTTGGGCTTAGAATAAATGTGAATCGGCTCTGGTATGGAGGAGCACAGATGTCTGTGGGTCTACAGTAGATCTTGGCTGTCCTTGTATAGCCTTCTGAACCCACAAAGTCGCTTTGCATTGTAGTTAAAAGAAGCAAAGGTCTGCTCAGATTTGCATGTGTCTTTAGAGCCACTCAGGGACACCTGCATGTAGGTAAAGAGGCCAGTGGCCGAGGCTGTGCACCAGTGCGTAATGAACACATGTCCATAACTGAATATGGTTTGAGTCCAGTGACAGGACATTTCTGTTGACCTATATTTGACACTCAAGTGGTGTCTAGGGGAAAATGGACTGAGATGGAGGGGAATATTTAAATAGCCCAACTATAGGCAAATAAAGAGAACTCAGCATGTTTATTTTTATTCAATAGGCCGATCACAAAATCCATTGGCATTGCTATATATTTCAGTACCAGTACAGTGATTTGCTAGGACCAGTTGTTTTCCAAATTCATAAACACATTTACTGGAAAACAGCTGGTCCTATATATAACATATATAAGATTATATAGGCTATATAATTTCCAGCTATTGTTCAAAATTATGATTTTTGTTTATTTTCACATTTGCCGTGTTTTTCCTTCTTGTAGTGATGTGGAATATTTTAATCACTGTCTGCTGCCCTCTAGAGAGTCGTATATCTGCTTAGAGCATATTTGGACTGTAGATAACATTCCCGAGTCCTTCACAAACTAATTAACTGACATGATATTATTTTGGAATAGTGAAAGCTGTTCTTATGTAATCTGAGGGCAGTAAGAACTGTTATGTAATTTAGGTGTCTAAAGGTATTTGGGTTGTTTTTATGATGGTATTGAAGGTTTTTTTTTCTCGGTTGGTTACATTGTGGTTATTGTTAATTCCTCTTCCGTCTTTGTGTAGACGAGAATTTGCAGAGCTCCTTGAAAAATACGGCTCAAACGGCAGCACAGGATCTACCAGGAATTCACCTATACAGCATAGTAGGTTTCTATTTTTCAGTCATTGTCAAGTTTACAGTACATGAAATGTACATATTTTAAAGTCATAGTATTGCCTTTTGTAAATTCATTCATTTCTGTGCTCAGGTGTACTAGAATGTCTCTTTCCTAACCTCACTACTTCCCTGACATAACAAAGGTTATGAAATGCTGATTCATGCAATATGATCCTTATGAGGGAGAAATATGAGGGAGAAATTCACATCACATCTCTTCATCATCATCCTCTCTCTTTTTTTTAAATATTTTTGGGGGGTTTATATGCCTTTAGATATTTATTAGATAGGACAGTGGAATGCAGACAGGAAAGTACTGGGTGGAGAGAGGGGAACTCTGGTCACCGATAGCACAGTTGTGCTATATCTCGGCGCACTAACCACTAGGCTATCGGTGCCGACATCATCCTCTCTTTTTAACGTCTACATTTTAACTCTTTCTCATATATATATGTAAAACGGGAGAAATACAAACTGTTTGTGTTTTCGAAAAAGAATTAATTTTTTTGGACTCAAGTCAATTATAATTATAATGTTTAGGGGAGAAACAAATCAGCCCTTGAAAATGGCTTAAGACAGCGCATTTGTCCATTATGCAATTTTGAACATCTGTTCCTGCCGGAGGAAAGACGCTCCACAGGAAAAGTTTTTGGGAGCGGAGCGTGTGCTCATGCACTGGCTGCTCAGTCTTATCCCTGCTCTCCCCTCAGTGTAGAATATTCTAATGATCTAACTTGCTTTAAGCACAGCAAAGTGTTTCATTCGAGTCTTTAATTTAAAAGTGCAAATGAGACAGAGCTCATCTGGACATTTTCTTTGACAATACAACAAAGTTCAATTTGCAAACTTAAACTCATGACTTTTTATGAGCATGACAGCTTCCCTTGATTTCAGCACACCTTTTTTATGTACACTACTGTTTAAATGTTTGAATCGTTCACATAACTGTTTTCTATTTTCCATTAATATGTAATTTATTCATATGATGGCAAAGCTGAAGAAATATTCAAGAAGTATTCTGTCAGTGCTGAAAGCAGTTGTGCTGCTTCATATTTTTATGGAAACTGTGATAAACTTTTTCCAGGATTCTTTGATGAATAGTAAGTTCAAAATAACAGCATTTATTTGACATGAATTGCTGGGTTGTGTCACTGCACTCTGGTGGTTCTTATAAATGCTTTCATAATTACTAACTACCTAGGATTATGTCAAGGTTGATTTCAGGCATTTTGTGATCATTAATTTTTCACTCACGTCTTTATCCATCTTTTTTGTGCTAAAGCAGGCAGATACTTGGACAGCACATCATCAGGGTCTTCATCCAGATCTCAAAGTCCTCTATTGCTTAGTCCTGCTGGGTCTCAGAGTAACTACAACAATACAGGACCCTTGCTACGCTCCTTAAGGTTCTGTAAAACAATGATTTAGTTGTGTAAAGTTTACATACTGAATTGTTTAGCTATTTTAACCAACAGTTCATTCTAGTAATACAGATTTTGTGTGTGTGTTTGGTTTCAGTCACCCAGGTGAAGGGGTGATTCAGCTGATATCAATCGCTCGCTCCTGCAGTCTGGGTATTACCATCGGCGGTGGCTCCAACAGACCTGATGGCCCTGCAGTTTTCATCCAGGAAGTGCTGTCTGGAGGAGATTGTCATCGGGTGAGAGAGTGGGACTCTGAAATGAACTGTGTGTGCATGTGTTTGTGCAAAATCTGGGTGTACACAGAAATCATGATTCATCAAAACGTTTAAACTTACTTTGCTAAATTTGTAATCTATTTAGAACCAACTTCATAAAAACACAGTTAAACATATAGCTTGATTTGAGACTAGTTCTGGATTAAGAAGAAAAGAAAAACATTAATTGCATTGGTTCTTAACCTTTTTGACTCCAAGGGCCCCCATTGACCAAAATTTCCAACAATATTTGATTGTCCAATGGCTTTTTCCAGTTGTTCATGATTTACTGGATAAGCATTAAGGATAAGGATTTAAAGAAAAGAAAATGTATACATAGGCCATATACAGAGTTCTGGCATGAAACTCTAGATGGTGCAGTCCGATAGGTCTAACGTAATCTGACCTAATGACATCATTATCACATGGCACAGCTGATTGGCTCTCTCCTGTATCGGTAGCCAATGAGCTTGCTGCTCAACATTCAAATACTTGACTAGTGCTTGCTGTAGCAGTTCGCAGCCTGCGTCTGAAACCCTCCTTCTTCCCCAGCTCCACCTGTATAGATCTGCTATGAGCATGTAAGAAATACTGCTGCTGCTGCAAATATAACATACATGAAATAACCCCATATAGCATATATGAATCACCTCGTAGCAGGTGATTCATCTGTGGATGTATTGGCAGTAGCAAGTCTCGGTCCTTGCTCTATCGCAGCAGCAGATCTATTCCGCCAAGACCAAATACATTAACATTGTCGTGTACATTACCATGCCATTCCCTCCGAGAGTTGTCATATATATATATATATATATATATCAGGGGTATTTCCTCCAAGGAGGCAAGGGAGGCAGTGTCTCCTCAAAATATTGGGTGAGGAAAAAAAATAGTAGTTCAAGAATAAAACAACGCCAATATCACAAAATATAAGTCTATAAATCACTCGTTTTTTTTCTATAGAAACATTGTCCAACAGTGACACTGGCAGGAAAAGTTACAGCGGGAGTTCACGTCTCTCTCCTGCCTCCCCTGAGCCCATTGAGTTTTAACAGACCCCCTAAAGCATGCGGTGGGTTTAGTGGGGGGGTGATTGAGAATGAATGGGGGAAAGTCACATGAGAGGAGGCAATGCCTCCATCGTGATGTGATTGGATATGACTGGTTATAACCGGCTGTGGTTGGTTCATGCGATATATCCCACCTCTTGTGTCTGTGTGCATTCCACATTCGCAAATCAATCTAAATAAACAATATAATGGCATTAATGGGAAGACTAATTTTAAAAAGTATGTAAACAGCTCACGCACTTAAATAAAACCACTTTGCTACATCAAAACATATACTTAAATATAGGGTTTCAACTCAATAAATGTTTTAGAGCTTGATATAAAGACATATCTGGAGTTTTAGTTGTTTCAGCTTACTTTGATGCTTGTTTGGCTCTATTTAAATCATCTTAACCCCCCCTTGGAAGTTAGCTGAGCCCCCCTGTTTGAGAACCACTGGTTAATTGTGTTATAACTGTTTAATTTTGAGAATAACAAGTGCTGAATGACTGAGCAGGTGAGGTTGTGCAGACAGCTTGTACATGGAGATGATTTGGGTGCGTATTAAGCTAATTACTAATTGTAAGCATTATCATTTGTCTTTAAACTCTGATTAAATGTGACAGAGAAAGAGAGAGATCAGTGGACATAAATGAGCGGGATATGTCACACAATTCGAGGAAGTGTTTAGTCTGAGCTGGAGAAGAAACAGTTTATAAACCTCCAAGAATCTTCTCCCCCAAAGCAAGGATCACTCAGCTTTTTACACCTTACCATTAAGCACTAACACATTTAGCCATCTTTATCTCAGAGGGGGTTCGGATTAAAGTGAGGATGACATCCTAGAATGTCAGAGTAGTGCGTTATAGCCTGAGCCAGTGCAAAGGTTTCCTCTTAAGCAGGTAGACATCTCCTGGAAACCGCCTAAGCGATTTATCCCCTGCTTTACATTGACTTGAGTGTTTTCCTTGGCTCTGCTGGGCTGTTCTGGGGATGGGCATTGCTGTCACAGCAGACTGCAGAGGTCAGGTGTACAGAAGGCCGTCTAGGGCATCGCCCTCCCTGTGGAATATAAAACTCAGAGTGGGGAGGGGAGCTGTAGCATTCACCTACAGGACTATTGTGCTGAAACTCAGATATTCAATATCACTTAGATTTTCAGTGTCAGATTGTTGGCCATCTGTGACACCTATTATATAAGGTCCTATGCATGTCCATTTTGAATCTTTTAATCAGAATCAATGATCAGAACTCTGAGCTATCTGAAATAAACCCTGTTTTTTTTATTTTTTCACACTACTCGAGTGCCTTGGATTTATGAGTTTTTTGATGAAACCCTGTTTTTTGTTTTGTTTTGTTTAGTCCTTGGTTTTAGCATTTACTTGCATGTAAGTGGTGTCTCTAAAAACAAGAATCACTTTTATTATTTGAAATTAATATTTTTATTCAGCAAGGATACATTATATTGATCAAAAGTGACAGAAGAGACATTTTAATTTATAATAATATAAAGCAGCACAACTGTTAACAACGGTTAATAACATTAATAATAAGAAGCAATGTTTTATAAGCAGCCAACCAGCATATTAGAATGATTTCTGGAGGATCATGTGACACTGAAGACACTGAGGAGTAACGATGCTGAAAATTCAGCTTTGTAGCAACAGGAATAAATTACATTTTAAAATAAAAACAGGTTTTTTCAATTTTAATAATAATTTGCAATATTACTGTTTTGTTGTATTTTTGATCAAATAAATGTAACCTTGGTAAGCAGTCTAAAATTTGTCTACAATTTGTGAGACTAAAACAAACAAAAAACTCTGTATGTTTTAAATATCTCCAGGCATCATGTGAAAGCGGCTTTTAATTTACAAACAGGTTAAATTGCAGAAAAATTTTAAATTTCTGTTTTAAAAGAAATGTATCTTCAAGAAATATCAGGTGGTCAGGTGGTACAAGTTGTAGCTCTTAGAAAATTCCCAGTTTACAAGTTATAATTACGAGTTCTACAATGATGTGAATGCTTTTTACAAGTTTGGATCTCGTAATGCTGGTAATTACGACATGGCTTGAATGCACCTTAAGATACAAAGATACAAAATACCATGTATAAAAAATTTAACAGGCTCTAAGTAAACATTATTTTAATTGTGTTATAGGTGCACGAAAAGCAAAACTGATTGCTTTTTTGGCCTGTATTGATATGACTGCTGATATATCGTGCATCTCTAAATCCCCAATTTCTGGAAATGCTATAGGGAGCGGATAGGATTCCCTCGAATCAGAGACTTTTGCCACGGTTGTGTAGTTTTAGTGTCTCGGAGGGGATGGAGTTGCTGTAGTGGTGTCCTCTGTGACATGAGAGAGGTCTCCACCTGGTGATGAGTTGTACTGTGGCTTATGTTCCTGCTGATCCTGTTGGCACAGCTTTCTCAAACTGAATGTCTGCCATGAATTTTGACTGATCAGCAACATTTAGTAAGGATTTTCATTCCTTTGGCCTTATAGGATGGACGGCTCAGACCCGGAGATCAGCTTATCGCCATTAACAAGGAGTCATTGATAGGAGTCACATATGAGGAGGCTAAAAGTGTGCTCAGTAAAGTCAAATTCAGGTATTCACTCTGTTCAGTGTAGCTTTATCAATGTTTAATCATTAATCAGTATCATTGTACTTCTTTCTTTTACATAATGTATCTTTTATCCCTGTTCTTTGCCCTTGAAGTCAGGAACCAGTGGTGGATATTGCCTTCATCCCAGGAAAAGGACCTTTTTCCAACAGCCCATCATTGCATAATGGAGTTCAGAGGGGGGTTGGAAACGGATACAACTCCAGCCGGTTAAAGGTTCATGTCCGATCTCCTGAGGTCAGTGTTTACTAGTGTACAGTTCATATCATGTCTTTGACATTTCAACAACAAGAGTCTTGTGGCTTACATAATGCACACACTTGTCATGGTCTTTTTGCTACGCATGCAGTGCTTCATAATTTTCTTCTTGTAGATGCGACGAGAGGAAACAGCTCCAGTGCTTTCATCCTCCCCAGATATCTGCCCTCCAGACATACAGGTTTCAGGTACGTCACGAAGGTGGACTCATATGTCTAACCCCCTTAACTCTATCTTAATAAGCTTTACAGCTAGTTTCCTCCCATTCTCATCACCCACATGAACAGTGCAGATTTTGTTATTTATAAGGCTCATATTTCCCTTTTGAGAAGAGTGCTCTAATTTCATAACCTTTCAAAACGAGTGCATTTTGTGCAAAGTAATCACAAGATCTTTCTGTAATACTACATTATTGTTTTGCTGCAGAAAAATATTTAAACATTATTTAAACAAAAGACAGTTACTTGAGAGTCAAAATTTAGGGTTAGTACTTGTTTTCAAGAAATTAATACTTTTAATCAGCAAGGATGCATTAAATTGATCAAATGTGACAGTAAATACATTGATAATGTTACAAAAGATTTCTTTTTCAAATAAATGCAGAATAATTATTTTGAACTTTCTTTTCATCAAAGAATCCTGAAAAAAAATCCACAAAATTATTAAGAGGCACAACTGTCTTCATTATTGATGATAAGAAATGTTTTTTGAGCAGCAGTTCAGCATATTGGAATGTTTTCTGAAGGATCGTGTGACACTGAAGACTGGAGAAATAATGTTGAAAATTCAGGAATAAATTACATTTTAAAATGAATTATAAATCAAAACAGTTTGTTTTAATAATATTTCAAAATATTGATCGAATAAATGCAGAGCATAAGAGACTTATTTTAAAAATGTACCTCACTGTCCCAAACAAAATGATATTCTGATGATATTCTTACTGGAATAAAAAAGACAGACATTAATTAATTTGTATTTTCAATATTAACTTTTAATTTAATATAGATGTTTTGCAGGAAATTCATTATTATTGAAAAGTACATCCTTTTCATTATCATAGGTTGTAAAGTACATCCTTTAAAATCCTTCATGCTTACAGACTAAAAGGAAAAATACCAGTGGTGTTCAAGTGCAGGTTCATGAACACAGAAAGTAGTTGCTCTTTAAGTTACTGTATCTTACAGATTGCACCTTGCCTCAGTGCAAGTAGCATCTAAAATGAACCAGTGCTCAGAGAAACGGGATTTCTTGCAAAGCAATTATTTGTTTTCAGAGAGAAAGATTGGGGATTAGTCAGTAGCAGTGTTTGGATTTTAATCAACGGCTAGTTGCAAAGTAATCTCTCGGTGCTGCAGGGGTCGGGCATGTATGTGAGGTGTTTAAATTACACAATCAAATTCTAGAAGACGTACCAAAATAAGAGAGGAAGGCTTCTTTCATGTCGAGTCAGATAGTGCTCTTATCTCAGTTCACAGCAGCCGGGTAGCTGTTTGGTACAGATTGGTTTGCCGTGCATAGTGTGTAATCCTTTCTTGGGGCACAAAACGGGATTGATAAGTTGTTAAAGAAACCATACAGAGAAAGCCACTTAAGTCCATTTTATGCTCTTAGATACTTTGAAGCAGCAGTCAGAGTGGATGTTAACATGTCAGGTCACTTTTCCAGACACTGAAATCTTTCTATGCTGAAATAATGCCCAAAATCAATTCACCATTGTATTTCTCTACACAGAGACCCCAAAAACTTTTTGACACATAATTCACACTTAAAAATGGCTGACTGTCATTCTAGTGTGTTTGAATGTGTCATGTATTAGATACATCAAACCTTACTTGCCAAACAAAAATGACTGTGAAGCATATTTTATTAGATTTTTAATGTAAGTAGGATTTATTCAGATGTGTTTAACTGATTTATGTAAAAATGTGTCACCTGAATGTATTTTAGAATTTTTGTCTAGATTAGAAATGTCTTTTATAACTTTTTGTTAATTGTATACCTTGTGTAATTTATTCTGAGATCGCCATGAAAATAGCCTTGATGCTGGCTTGGCATTAAAAAGTGAATAAATGAATAGATAAATAAAGATATATCAAACCAAGTGGAATATGAAAAAAGTGATGCTAGACATTTCAGAATAAACAATTACTGAAATTAACTATTTTGACCAAGTTAATTTTTATTTGTGAAATTACCCCAGTGTTTTTTTAAATAATATATTGATTGATTTTAACAATATATTGATTTTATTGTATTGTTTTAACCTGATAAAAGTTTTAAAATTTGACCTATCAAATAAATTAAAATAGAAAACTATATAGAAATTATTTTTAAATGTAATAATATTTTAAAATATATTTATGTATACCGTTTTTTGATCAAATAAATGCAGCCTTGATGAGTATAAGAGACATATTTTACTAACCCAAAACAGACATTTTTCTTATCCCATTAGTTTTTATTTTGGGGTGCAAATCTAACATTATTGAGATTTATGCTTAAAACAAGAAGAAATCGCCAGTGGATAAAGTAAAAAAAAAGATTTTTTTAAATAAATATTCATAATTAAAATAAGAAAATTGGCAGTGGATAAAGTTAAAAACCTAAAAAGTTATTAATATTAATAATTAATATTATACATATTAATTATAAATTCTAAGACCCTCGCAATATATTCCCTGAAAGCAATTCTTATTATAATACACAATTTCTTCTTCTCAAGTAAATGGAACTTCTTGTAAGGATATTAAAAAAACGTAAGATGATATTGTTACTGGAATAAAAAAATACAACAATATTGGTTAAGAAACTTTTTGTAACATTTGTAAACTGTTATTTAATGCAATGACATTCAGAGATTTTCAAGTGTGGCTTTAATGTCCAATGTCCAAACTTAATGTGTACCATGCACCTGTCCATCAGGCTATCCCTGGCCCAGAGCTTAAGGTTAATCTAGACTGGATGTAAGCATGCCTGGCTTGCCCTTGAACTCTGGATGGTGTTTACACGCAAAGCATTCTAATCATTCATGACATCTATAAAGTGTATAGTACTTAATTACCCATTTATCCAGACTAGCTGATTAAATCTTATAAGAATAAGGAAGATCTGTCTTATCTGAATTAAATAGGTGCCGTAATCCTGCAAAAGCCCTTTTGGGTGTCCTTCCTAGAAAGGTAGACTAGATGCGCTCAGACTCGGAGACATGCTTATCTTTGTTCGTTGTCATTTTTTAATCATTGTGATTTGTAGAGATATAGAGATTGTTGTAGAATTCTGCTCACCATGGAAGAATGATGTTTACAACTGGTTTGCACCCTTTTTCAGTTAAATTAATGTTATTACAATACTCTCTCAGAAAAAAAGGTTAAATGCTGTCATTGAGTACAAAAGCTAAAAGATACATTTCTTTTTACCCTTATCAACCTCTAAATGGTACATATTAGTACACATTATTACCTAAAGTGTTCATGTTAGTACCCTTTGAAAGGGTACTACCCCAGTGACGGTTTTGTCCCTTTTTTTTCTGAGAGTGTAAACATGACACTATTAAATTAATATAAACTTTAAGATTTTGAGCTTGGCCTTTGAATTTGAGATTTTTTTTTTACCTCTTATTGTTTTTAAAGAGATCAGACAAAAATAAACATTTGGTCATCATATATACATAAAACCAAAAAAGAACTTTTGAAGAGAATCTAGGCTCTTTTCCATATAATAAAAGTGAATGGGGACTGGGGCTATCAAGCACTAAAAATGACAAAAAGCACCATTAAAGCATTATAACAGTGGTCTATATAAATCATGTGCTGTATTCCAAGTCTTCTGAAGACATATAATAGCTTTGTGTATGAAACAGACTGAAATCTAAATTATTTTTCACAAATAATCTTTTATAACACCCCTCCATGATGCTCTGAAATAGACTTCAGAAGTCATCATGACAAAATGCCATTCTAACATAAGCCTAATTTTGCTATATTTAGTTTGAGAACACTGGGAATACAGCACTTAAAGTAATAGTTCATCCAAAAATGTTGTCATCATTTACTCACCCTCGTGTCGTTCCAAACCTGTATAAGTTTCTTTCTTATGTTGAACACAAAAGAAGATATTTTTGAAGAATTTTGAAGTTGTTGGTCCCCATTGGCTTCCATAGTAGGGAAAGAAATACTATGTAAGTCAATGGGGACCATCAATTGTTTGATTACCAGCACTCTTCAAGATATTTTCTTTTGTGTTCAACATAAGAAAGAAACTCATACTGGTTTGGAACGACATGAGGGTGAGTAAATGTTGACAAAATTTTCATTGTTGGGTGAACTATCCCCTTAAGTTGTATAGACAATTTTAATGTATTTTATTATGATGTTGGAGCTTGATAGAGTGAGTCCCCATTCACTTTCATTATAAGGAAAACAGCAGCCAGGATATTCTTCAAAAATTCACATTTTGTGTTTCGTAGAAAAAAAGGAATTTATACATGTTTGTACAACATGAAGGTGAATAAATTATCCAATTTTTATATGAACTAGTTACGCTGGCTTTCCACATGTTTGCAGTTCTGGTGCAACATTCATAGAAGCACCATTAATCTGGATTGTTTTAGTTGTCCTGGATTGTGTACCATCAGTACCACCTGTTAAATCCACTCCCCTGAGAGAGCTCCTGCTGTGTGTGTTGGTCCTGAATTATGGGACCTGTCTGAGTCTGCGTGAGTCTGACGTGTCTGAGCTCAAGCTGTCAATCATGAGCGTCAGAAGGCAGATAAATCCCCTGCAGGAGCGTGTCCCCGGGGTGGGGGCGATCATCTCATAGCTCTTATAGCCAGAGTTGCTTAACAATACACACGCCACTGAAAGCACTGGTGTTAATACCTGACTTTCTCTATCACTATCTCTCTCCACCCCTCGATTCAAATCCCTCACACAGTTCATAATCTTTATTGTATTAATATAATACCCATTCATTTGAGCTCCCAGACAATGAAAAAAACATTAAGGCCACGGTATCCAATGCAGCTAACTAGCACTCGCCACTAAATGCTCTAATGTGAGTATGACTCTTAAAGTAGGTGAATTACTGTCCCACTTTCCCCCTCAGCCTCCACCACGCAGAGACAAGCCACTGTTTCCAAACCCAAGATCTCGCTGGACCCCCACATACGGCTCAAATCAGAGAAGCTCGATCTGGTAAGCCTGGTTTACACAAACACTTTTGCATGTGTACAAAGAGTGATGCTTTATGAAACATTCTCAGCAGTCAGGTGCTGTGAATGGTAAGTTTACATTTGACTGATAATCCAGGACACATTCTGCTGACTTAACTGGTAATATTTTCACTGACCTCACATAAAAATCACTTTTTTTAGCGTGTAATGTTTGCTGAATATGTTAAATGTTTCAATATAATACATAAAAATTGCAAAAAATTTTTTAGCTATAATTTAAGTCTTTTATCATTTTCAACCCATCTAACAGATACACTCTAAGACTATCACAAATAATGATCACAATTAGTGTTAGCTAGCAAGATCAGTGGTCAACATTTTTGACTTGAAGGCCCCTAGTTCTTCAACACAATATTCAATGACTCACGTATATTATGCTGATATACTGTAATTATGACAAAGCTGCTTGTTTTTGAACTTTTTTTAAAAACAGAATGGAACAAAGTATATTGAGTGTTAACCTAATTAACATTATTTATATTAAACTAATTCATTTAGTGATTTCAGCTGCATGTTCTTCAATTAAAGCCAACAGTTATTCAGTGGGAAGAAAGAAATATTATTTTTATTTATTTCTTTTTATATTACAATATTTTATCTTTGTAAATTTCAGCTTACAACATGATTTTATGTTTATTTTAGCATTTTAATTTAGATTAGAATTTGATTCTAAAAATAATTTATTTAGCTAAGTACTTTTTTTAGATATGCTGAAGCCCCCTAATGGTTCCCAGCCCACTGACTGAGAACCACTGAGCTAGATAACACTGCAAAATATGACTACAGTTCACATCAGCAGTTCATTTCCATGAGTGAAAGTGTGACATAAAATGAGTAGTATATTAATCATGTGACCTTAAAGGGATATTTCACCCAAAAATTTAATTTCTGTCATTAATTTCCCACCCTCATGTCGTTCCAAACCCGCAAGATCTTCATTCATCTTCAGAACACAAATTAAGATATTTTTGATGAAATCTGAGAGCTCTGTGACCCTGCATAGACAGCAGGGCAACTGACACATTCAAGGCCCAGAAAGGTAGTGAAAACATCATTAAAATAGTCCATGTGACATCAGTGGTTCAACCTTAACTTTCTGAAGCTATGAAAATACTTCTTGTGCTGAAAGAAAACAAAAATAATGACTTTATTCAATTTTTTCTCTTCTGGGTCAGTCCGCTGCCATTCACGAGAGTACCATGACATATGTGTGTGCATTTCTCTGCTTGAATGACACAGAAGACAAGAATTTGTTAAATAAATTCATTATTTTTGTTTTCTTTGCACACAAAAAGTATTCTTGTAGCTTCATAAAATTACGATTGAATCACTGATGTCACATGGACTATTTTAATGATGTCCTTACTACCTTGAATGAGTTGCGTTGCTGTCTTGCATTGCTGTCTTCAACTCATATGAGTGGATTTTCTTGTAAACATTTAAGAATAAATTAATTAAAATAAATACTGTTAATTTGGGTGTATAATATTTTATTGAGAAGACTTAAATTCTCTATATAGTTTATGATTGCAGTGACATGTGCCAAGTGCTTGTACCTGTATTTTTTAGTAATGACAGGATTGGACCCAGCAGTTCAGAAAACAAGAGGAATTTAAAGGGTTAATCCCCATTGAAATCTGAATCAGTGACTTCAAGAGGAGCCTGTATCTCAGTGCGAAGTAGCTGACAGAGCACTTATGAAGATAACCTATCATACCTATCATAGAGCTCTGTCTCTGCTCTTTGTTATGGTGCAGTTGTTTAGCAGAGATTTAATTTAATCCTGCTGATCCCGAGGCTGACCCTAATCTACCGGCTCATTAATAGGATTAGGTCTCAATGGACGAGAGCACTTAAATGTGGACTAAAGGCACAATGCACATGTTATTAAGTGTTGCACGAACAGGTATTTGACATGCTCCAAAATTTTGATGTGACTTTATGCTGTTCATTCCGCTGTTTGTCTCATCTTTAAGTAGATGTTTTATCTGGAACAGGACAGTTTTCTTGCCATTGGTGTTTGAACAGTATATCTTACTTTTGTGGCAGTATCAGATTGTAGGTTTGAACTTAATCTGATTAACTTTATTAATGCCTTTTGAACTCTTATGGAGCATAAGCCTGGATTTATTGTACGCCACTGACTTGACCTCTGTTACCACACTGCCCTCTTGTGTACATGGCTGTAACACTTGTTTCAAGCTTGGATGGATGCTGTACAGTCGAAAAAGAATCATAGTCGTCAGTCAGCTCTTAAAATATCTGTTTATTCACTAAACATTTAAGCATGATAGTTCATAGTTATATATATTTTTTATTCTTCTCTGCTCTGAGAAGTAAATTCAAAACAGTGTTGTAATAAATATATTAATTAAAAATAATTTAAAAATTAGTTGTTTTTTTTAAATAAGAGAATGGCATTGCAGACCTCTCAGAATTTCAGAGGTGCAGGATGTGGTTGAGTATGCCTGAAGCACTATAATGATGAAGGTTTTTGACAGTTTGGTCATTTTGCAGGCTCTGTCGTACCTGGGTCTGGATGTAACTGATGAGAAGGGGCGGCAGCTCAGAGAGAGTCTCACTACAGACCCTCAGGGAACGGTCTCGTATGGAGGTATAGACACATCCTTTACACATTTATGCTGCACCTGCATAACATGATCCTCAGCCAGTCAACTAGATGAAGGAAATAATCACTATTTTCACAATCATTTTGGTGTGGACTTACACTCCCTTTTGAGAAAATCACATATTTCAGTATTGGAAGTGAGTCTAAAACAGGGCCATTTTGATCTGAAGTGCTATTTTTAATAATTTTCACTTCTTTTTCAAATTACCAGCATGCACACACTTACATTATGTATTTGCACCACCCATGCAATAAAAGCAGATCCTGTGCAAACGTCCTTGAATGAGTGGGGTTTTATAACATATTTCATTTAACTGCTTAGGTAATATTAATTATTTTAACCAATTCAAGGGTTGCCATTTTACCATTTAAAGTTATGATTATGATTTGAAATACGAAATTACAATTTAATATTGATAAAAATGTATCTTCATATTTACAGGTAAAGCTTCATTTTATAGCTTTCATTTGACCTTCAGGGGGATCAGATCCCCCCCAAATCTAAATAAAACAGGTTGCATGACAAAGAAAAAGGTTACTGCAGTTTAGCAAAAACGGAAGTTGTAGTTTAGCATGCAGATGTGGTGGAATTTAACATTACTGAAATAACAAAAAAATGTAATACTAATCTCTCTAGCACTCATTGCTCAGATGCCAGTGATTACCGGTGCAGCTTGCGTGCCTAAGGTTCCCAACCTCTGAAATAACCAGAGGAAATAATCACATTTTGACGTGGACGGAAATACCTATTCTGAAAAGGGAATCACAATCCTTATTTGGATATTGAGCTTGAGTTTACACTTTGAAACACTTAGAATGAGTTTTTAGAGACAGATTGTCTGTCAGGGGGGAAAAATATTTGGGTTCAGTACAAACTTAGACAGCTAAGTATATTTCTAGGCTGCTCACGACAGGGAGTTACGCTCCTCAGCAGGAAGATGCCACGGCGGCAAATCCTGATCAAAGTGCTTGCAGTGGAGCAAGAGTTCTGCCTGTTTTCTTGTACTTCAGCTGTGCAAACACTTAGAGCAAGGGCACCTGAACATAAATATTCCCTCTAGACGCTCTTTCTCCTGGAATATTCTGGATAGATTTCACTGAGTGACAGGAGAACAGAATATATTGCACCCATTTTCTGTGTAGCAAGCAAATGTTGACCTGAAATCACATATTTTCAAATCAACATAACAGAAGTCCTGATGGTTTTGATGCTGCAATTCCTTACATGCTTTTTATGTTTGTAGTGCTATTCTTGGCTATTTCTAACTATGCCTCTGTTTTCTTAATAAGACTTTGTGGAAGCCACCCGCAGCGTTTATCAGGAGAAACTGGAGGAGGCGGGACTGGGACAGGGTCCCTTCATGTTCTCCTATCAGGAAGCAGCTAGCTTGATGGACACCTCTGCCTTTCATTCTCCAGTAAGTAGACCCACAGGATTTAGCAGTGACTTTGATTGGGGCTAAACTTCAGCGCAATCCTCAGAGCACCTCCTCACATTGAGACTTCACTTTCTCCTGAAGTTGAGCATGTCGGGAGATTTACTCAGGGTTCTTAAAAGAGCTTTTCTGCTGCTCAGGAAAGTTATCAAAGCTGTCTTTTAAGCTCTTAAACGCTTCAATTGTCAGAGTTTGCCTGTTCTGTACCCTGCGCCTTTGGATATGTCTCACATCGATGTATGAGCACTGTATTGGTCCTGGTTTTAATGTTCTTTCCAGATCTCAGAGGCAAGGTCACACACTTATGAATGAGTTGTTTTAGGAGTGTCACTCTCTCTTTCAGACCTATGAGTCAGAGTGCAGCTACAGCAGTGAGGAACTCGAGGAGTTTCAGACTGAAGTCAAACAACTCCAGCTGCAAATGAAACAACTTAAGGTGAGCATCGAAATATTCGCTGGATTGTGTTGCGTCTTTCCTGCAGGGTCCACAATGAACACTCATTAAGTGTTACTCGTAAGTTGACCTAAAAGTCCATTAGAAAATACAACATAATACATATTGTTTTAAGTCAAATTCTTAAAATGTTAGCCTGACTGATCAAAGACATACAAATCATCTTAAGAACACAACTTAAACTGCTTCTAACATTTTAACCACTTTTTTCTTTATCTGGCAAGTTTTTTTCTTTCATACCTTTTGTTTCAAGAAATGTAGGGGAATGTTTCTCACATTAAGCCACTAAAACAAAATCACAATGTGACAGGTGACTCAATGTTAAATAAGGTTTTTACATTTTTTCTATTTTCCGCCATTGATATGGCAAAAAAGTCATGATTAAGTACAAGTAGTGACATATTGTTTTGAAGTGTGATGTATATTGATTGAAAGATTGAGTGAAATTGATTATTGAAAAATAAAATAATGCAGGATGGGAACTTGGATCTATTAATTGGATGTTGATTTAAATCTGACTATGAGGCTGAAAGCGGCAGAGTTATAAATGATTGACGTTTAGTATGCATCACTATATCATTTCGCTGGAAATGTAGTCATAAAAAAAAGTAGGGTAAAAAAAAGAATATATGCATGGATGAATCGGTCTATAAGATCAATATCATGCGAGAACAGAATTTGCATTTCATGGTCATTTTAAGTTTGAACCCTGCTTAACTTTCTATTAAATTTTGCGAGACAGAGCTGATCATCTGTGCAGAAAGCCTTTGTGACATGAACATTTATTGCAATGCTTTCAGGGGTTACTGAAAGACACAGAAGACAGCAAGAAGACTCTGGAGGAGGAACTGCAGAAGACGGCTGAGGTAAAGCTTGCTGCATCTCAAATAAACAGTTTAACTGCCTCAAAATATGCCATCCACATATTAAGAGGCATGTGAGCTGTTTTCATACATCAGCACTTTGTGATGGCCGTTTTACCTCATTATATTTGTGTGGTGTATATCAAACATAAGCTATAAACACATGAACATCTGAACTTGTTTAAACATTTAAGGGCCAGATTTACTAAACAGGGAAAATTAGCGTTAGAGCGCACCAATGGGAGAGGAAAATTCTGTGGGAGATGCGCATATTAAAGAACACAGACGCAACATCTCATTTCCATAATGACCAGCGCAATCTATCAAGAGCAG
Organism: Tor tambroides; assembly: GCA_021397915.2. Taxonomy (NCBI): domain Eukaryota; kingdom Metazoa; phylum Chordata; class Actinopteri; order Cypriniformes; family Cyprinidae; genus Tor; species Tor tambroides. The sequence continues at coordinate 19,983 of JAFVLL020028335.1, forward strand.
CGCAAATTACCGCCTGCTTTAAGACATGCTTTTTTGGGCATTTAAATAATGCCGCAAATCCCAGTGAACTGACGAGCGCAAATCTTAGTAAATCGTGTTGCGTGATTTATTTAAATACTCTCATCCCATAAATTTACCGATCGAAAGGGAAACTCATACAAATGCATATTCAATAAAGTGAGTCGCAAAAATAACTGTCCACGCCTTTTCAGCGCTAATTTCCCACTGCAGGTTTTTAGTCAATTCTGACAGTAGTTTTTTAATGCCAAGTGAGGGTTTGCACTGGCGCAGGCTGATAGTAAATCTGGCCCCAAGATGCTTCTCCATTCATCAGTTGCGTGTTCCCTTATTTCCATGTATATGGATGAAACAGAAGGCCACAGCCACAGTGGAGGAGAATAAGTGTCTGAAGAGTAAGCTGCAGGTAGCAGAGGCTGTTCAGAGACAGACTAACAGTGCCGAGCAAGACTATGAGGAGGTCATTCAGCTCCTGGAGGCTGAAATCAAAGATCTTAAGAACCAGCTAGCCGGAAAGAAACAGAGAGGCCTGGAGGCTACTAAGGTAAATCGTCCTCATCACATCTCTCTGTTTGATGAAAATTGATTTATATTATTTTTAAGAAGATTTACAAGATGATGCAATAACTGAAAACTTTGGCAGGTAACTGTTATCCAGTATAACACAGCCCTGTTTGTGATTAACTAGTTTTAAACTGTTATTTTGGTATTTGTATAGTATTATGAATTTTGAATGAGCTTTTTTACATTTTGATTTTAGTTTTAATAAATTTGTAATTTTTATTAGGCTTTTAAAAAAAATCTATTTAGCTCTGCTTTTACTTAACTTTTGGTTTTAGTAATTAGTAGACTTATTTTATTTCAGTTAGTTGCGAAGTTTTGCGCTTGTCATCAAATAGTTAAATTTCATCTTCATTTCAGTCAAGGAAAATGATTTTTAATAGTTTTAGTAAATGATAAATAGACTGGTTTTAAAGGCCTTTTTCTTCACAGGAGGACGTGATGGAGCTGAACAGGAGGCTCACCGTCATTGACAGCCAGTTAAGAAGGTCTGAACTCACACGGAAACACCTGGAGATATCCAACAAGAAGCTACTTGGCTTTGCACAGGTAAACACAAACACATTTTTTGAAAATACTTCACCCAAAAATGCAAATTAGGTCATTTACTCACCCTCATGTCATTCCAAACCTGTATGAGTTTCTTTCTTCTGTTGAACTTGAAAAAGGATTTTTTCTGAAGAATTTTGGCAACCAAACAGTTAATGGTAGCCATTAACTTCCAGTGTTTTCTCCATACTATGTAAGTCAATGGCTACCGTCAACTGTGTACCAGCATTCCTCAAAATATCTTAGAAGAAGAAATAGAATAGAATAGAAATAGAAGAAACAAAATCATAAAGGACCGGAATGACATGAGGGTGAGTAAATGATGACAGAATTTGCATTTTTGGGTGAACTATCCCTTTAAAGTTCACTGGTGTATCTAGGTATCAGTGGTGCTTCAAAAACACACAAAAAACGTTGAAATTTGCGCTCTGTTTTTACAGAATGTCCACAAAGTTCTCACTAACACCAGTTTGTTTGGGATTGAAATTGGGTAAGTTTCTCAAGACAAACACTGAAAGTTGGAGTGTCTCCTGTCAGAGATCATGACCTACCTTCCTCATCCTACAGGTGCGCTCGAGCATCTCCAGTGACCGACAGCCCCGACACACCCTCCCCGATCCCTGACCCCGCCTGCCAGCTCGCAGCTGAGGCCAAAGAGCTCGTAGATGGTGTCTGCTCACTTTGCACTGAGGATCACAGTGAGTGAGAAATGTGCACTAGATCATCAACAGCTCTGGCGGTTTAAAGCCTCTCTCCTCGAGTCTGATTGTTTGAAGCCGCTTCAGTCTGTTCCAGTGGAGTGTGACTTACAGAATTTGGGACATTAGGACAATTTCTGGACTTTTAACTCATTTGAACTTGTGTTTTCGCATCTGCGATGCCATTATTATTCATGAAATGTTTGATTGTTTTGCAGCATTAGTGCAGTACGTAGAGGGAGACGTTGTGAAGGCTGAAGAGGACTGTGATTCAGAGTGAGTGGCCGGTTTTGTTGTGTTATGAAGCAATCAGCATTTTTGCCTTCAACTGCTGCTGTCAGCTGAGTTTAGCTCAGGCCAAATGTTCAGTTCACTGTCACAAAACCCTTCACTGTAACTGCTAACCTTGCAAAGTCTCTCCGTTATCCAGTTTGACAAGGAGTTTTGAAAAACACCAAAGCAGGTGTCATGTGGCTCATATTTTAGACATGTAGAGTTTTAAATGTTATTAATCATGCCATTTTGAAATGAGAATCAAGGGCAGCCTTGTTGTAGGGTCAATCCTAACAGAAGTGCTCAAGGGTGCAATTTTCAGATCCTTTGAAACAAAACTGGTTTTATTAGTCTTTTATTAGTTTTACTAGTCTTTTATTATCATTCTGAAATTTTAACTGAATTGTTGTTATATAATTTATTTATGCTCTGTACATTTGTTTACTGGTATGCATGTATTTATTTATTTATTATTAAAATAATAATTAATTTAATGTATGAAGCATATATTTACTG
>JAFVLL020028336.1:0-38362 GCA_021397915.2 Tor tambroides
TACCTGTAGGAATAAAATGAGAACAGGCCGCCTCCTCCCATTCTAGCTCCGCCTCCATAAGCTCCACCCTTTTCTCTGATCTCTCCATGCAGGAACTTAGCAGTCATCATCCTTGCTAAAATACACAGACTGAGAGAGAACAACAGATGACAGACATGCATGATCAATCAAAATAAAACCGTAATTGTGATATCAAAATTTAACTCAATAGGTGCATGTAAACTTGTAATGAGAAGCACTTATAAAGAGGCTGCTGTCAACAACACAAAAGACTTCCTGTTTTCACCAAAATAAAAGCTCAATTGTTTAATGTTTGAAAAAAAGAAAAAAAAAGAAATCCATACTAAATAATAGTATTGTAATTTTACAGTTGAACTGTAAAATCTATTTTTTTTATTATTGTCATTTATTAAAATTATTTTTATAATTACAATTTTTTTCTTAAACATACCATTTTACTTTAAAGTAATGCTGTCAAACGATTAATCGCATCCAAAATAAAAGCTTTTGTTTACATAATATGTGTGTGTGTACTGTGTATTATGTACATATAAATACACACACATGCATGAATATATTTAGGACAAATATGTTATGTTTATATATTAAATATATTTATATATAACAAATTATATGAATATAAAATATATACATGTAAATATTTTCAAAACATACTGTATGGGTGTGTATTTATATATACATAAATATACACAGCACACATTTATTATGTAAACAAAAACTTTTATTTTGGATGCGATTAATCGAGGTTAATCTTTGGAAAGCACTACTTTAAAATGAAATGTAACAGGAGTAATATTTCTTATTTTGTTTAATATTTTTATTTAGTAGTAGTAATAATAATAATAATAGCAACAACAATTATACTATTACTACTACTACTAATTATTATTATTATTATTAGTCATGTATATCAAAATCACAAAAACATCGAAAAAAAATTAAAAAAAGATATATATTTAAAAATAATTAATTTTATTTTTTCCCAAAATTATGCAGCCCTAAGCATAATGAACATTGTTTTCCAAGAGTGTGTTTGTTGTACCTGGCGTAATCGGCGTGTGTGAACGGGACGGCCCGCACACACTCGATGACAAAGTTGACATTAAACGGAAGCTGGAAATACGTCTTCATCTGACAGGGTTTAAAATAAGGCTCCTGGCAGGATGGAGGAGGAGATATCGGTGAGAACGCTACAGATCAACCAAACCTGAATGTTGCTGTAATGTTGTTCAAAAGCACTCACTGAGATAAGTTTACGACTCGCAGATGATCCAGCTTGAGGATCTAATGCTCTCTAATGAGGGGAAAAACAAAAATCACAGCTTAATTCATTGTGAAAAGTTGCGTCTGCTAAAAAGAAAAGTACGGCGTCTCACCTCCACGATGGTTGGTCGGACAGGTTTGCGCTCCTTCCTGTTGGCTGCTATATTACCTATAAACCTCTCCACCTCTCCAGTTGCTTCTGACATTTTCTGCGGTGTGGCATTCACTGCACACCTGAAACCACGACATAATCACATTTAAATGCATTCATAAACCTATATACTATATAAATAAATTTACAGTCAATAAGTTGTCAAAAATTGTATTTTGTTAATCCATTTTATTAAACATTTTTTCTTATTTTATTGGTTTATGTCATGATACGGTATCGTCATTTACTATGGTTTTCATTTCATTTACCATTTTATGCCATATCAGCAGCGTTATGGTTGGCTAAAACTGAAACTAAAACTAATACCATAAAAAAAAAAACTTCAACTAAAATTTAAATGAAAACAAACAAACAGAAAAAAAAAATTCAAAATTTTAATAAAAACTATAATAGTATCTATTAAACTATAATAGTAAATAACACTGATCAGCGTCAACAGCTATAATCATGGCAAATTAAAGAATAACAATATTTAAAATAGTCAATTATTTAATATTATTTTTACAAACTAAACAAAAATGTTATACTGATATATAAATTATATATAGATATAAAAATAACATTTAAATACAATCTTTCAATTTGATAAAAATTCTAATATTTTTTCATGAGAAACTTTTCCATTATGTTCATTAATATAAATTCAAATATCGTTTAAAGCAGGACACGCTAATGAAATATGTTTTACAGTCAAGGAAGGCCTACAAAAACCATGTAAAGGCACCGTTCAATAAATATTGGTGTAACCCATTCTACATCTTGTTTATACAGTCTTGTCATTTCTACTTTCAAAATAAAACCAATGATTAGCTCTCTCATTTGTTCATTGGTCATGTACCTCATGTTCTCAGGATTCAACAGGTGTCTCTTTATCCGGGGAAGTTTCCTCAAAACTGACGTCAGATCAGTCATCTCGGCTATTCTTTTCATAAATTTCACCTGAAATTTAAATATCATAAATTTACAACAATTTGTCCTACTCAAAGCTGTCAAAGACTGGAGATGGACATGAGGAACAGATCTCAGCACTCACCTGGTCCATCCCACTGAAGGTCTCCTGCAGGTCTGCTGTGGGTGTGAGGGTTCGAGCCGCACGTGTCATCGCGTACACGTGACCCGAATACGGGATGCCATTGGACAGCTCCTGAGCTGACATCATGACCAGCACACGCAGACGCTGCTCGTCATCAAAATGAGGGCTGGAGATGTATGCAACAGATTCAACGTCAGTTTAAAATATTTTTGAGATTTAAACATTTATTTTTCTGTCTCTTTAAAAAAAAAAAAAAGACTAACCTGTTGAAAATGTCACTCCACAGCTGAAACATGTCAGGTAGATTCCTCTCCAGACAGGAAGACGACAGGGTAATACCCTAAAAAACACGAATAAAGACAAAAGCATTGATTACACATTCAATCTAATGCAAGCACAAGCTCAATCTCCAGAACAACTCACAGTTTCAAACCTACGTTTATGTAAATTCACATGATAGACGATGAAGAAATTGCAATACCTGCTCATACAGATCAAGATCATCAGCGTCTGGTATGATCTGTGGAGATACAGACATGCCTCCAGTCTTCAGCTCAATACGCTGCGCCTGCTGACGATAATCCAGCTCTCCACAGCCCAACCTGACATTACATCATTACATCATTCTGTGGGGTCAGTTTTTTTTGTTTGTTTGTTTTTTTTGAAAGAAATGAATACTTTTATACAACAAGGATGCATTAAACTGATCAAAAGCAACAGTAAAGACATTTATAATGTTAGAAAAAATTCAAATAACTGCTGTTCTTTTGAACATTCTATTCATCAAAGAATCCTGAAAAAAAATGCAGCATGGTTTTCACAAAAATATTAAGCAGCACAACGGTTTTTAACACTGATAATAATAAGAAACGTTTTGTGACCAGCAAATCAACATATTAGAATGAAATCTGAAGGATCATGTGACACTGAAGACTGGAGTAATTCAGCTTTGCATCACAGGAATAAATTACATTTTAAAATATTAAAATAGGAAACGGTTACTTTAAACTGTAAAAATATATCATTTCTGTACAGTATGTGAGATAAAAATGCAGCATTTTTACAAAATGTTACAGACCCCAAACTTTTGAAAGGTAATGTAAGCTGCGGACAATATTTTATCTTAAAAACAAAACAAAAAATGCGCTAACTACTCGCAAAGATCTGATTAGACCAATATAGGAAGTGTTTGCAATTCACATACTCACACACACACACACACACATTTATATACATGTATATGTATAGAAACCTTTGAAAAACAAAAATTCAATTAAACTGGCATTTTACACTTTTGGCATTACATTTTAAGTCATTACTTATTAACTATTTTAATTATTATTATTAAGTGTTTTTTTTTTTTTTTTTACACAGACTGGTCTGATTGATTGTTGGTATATAATGGATATTATATAGTCCATGTTACAGTATTTAGCACTAATAAACCACAAAGGTTTCATACTTAGTAATGACGCTGCAGAACAGAGGAACGTAGATCTTCAGGTCTTCAGGGAGTGAGCTGAGGTTGCACATGGCTCTGAAATATACCATGCCGTTGGTGGGCTGCTCACAGTACTGTACAGGTACACCACCTAGAAAGAGACATGTAGTAAATAGTTTTTTGCATCTATAATTTTAACTTTGAATGTGCTTGTTATGTATGCATGTGCATTTCACCTGCGGTTCCCAGCTGTACAGGTGTGTATAGGGAATAAATGGCTCAATGTCAGACACCTTTAATGCTGGTAGACTGGAAGCATCTTGAGTCGTGCTCTGAGCGGCCAACAGCTGCAAACCTGAAGCAGCAACAACAACAAAGTTAAACCATCTACACAAGAGAATGAGACTGATTAGTCTCGTCCTTCCTGTGTTCTCATGATCGCACCTTTCTCATAGATGTCTTTGTGGTCTGCATCGCTGAGGTTCTGTATCTTCTGCTGGAGCTTCTGTTCCTCAGCTTCAGCCTGTTTCTCCAAGAATCTCTCATCAGGACTCATGGTAAGGGTCAGTCGATGGGTGTTATCCTGAAACAAGCACAGACACACATTACTTAATTCAGCAAGCGTATTAAAAATTGCAATTATGAAACAAACATGATAGATGCTGTTTTTCCAAAGCACTCAAAATACGAGCATAGTCATTTTTAATTTAGTTTTGTTGTTAATTTTATTATTCTATTTTGCTATTTCCTATTTAGTTCTCATTTTTTGGTCCATTATTTTTTCAGTGTTTTCTAGTTTCATTACCTTAAAGTAGTGCTGGACTTTGTCCTGGAGGTAGCGAGGGTTCTCCTTCAAACACTGCCGGAATCTGGACACATTCTCACTGATCTTCAACAGCTGCACCGGATCACCATCATGATTCCAACAGGATGCAATATACTGACAGACAGAGTTCATGTTATTATTAGTATTATTATTTTGCAAAATATATTTTTAGTAAGTGTGAGCACATTTTTGAAGGTTACCCTCAAATATCTAGTAAAATCTCCTAAAACCAACTTATCACTATCAAAATAAATAAATAAATAAATAATAAACAAACTGGTAAATGTTCCAAAACATAAAAAAAATAAGAACCACTGTTAATTTAGTATTATTTATATGTGACCCTGGACCACAAAACCAGTCTTATGTTGCACTGGTATATTTGTAGCAATAGCCAAAAATACTTTGTATGGGTCAAAATTATCGATTTTTCTTTTATGCCAAAAATCACTAGGATATTAAGAAAAGGTCATGTTCCATGAAGATATTTTGTAAATTTCCTACCGTAAATATATCAAAACTTACTTTGATTAGTAATATGCATTGCTACGAACTTCATTTAAACAACTTTAAAGGTGATTTTCTCAGTATTTTGATTTTTTTGCACCCTCAGATTCCAGATTTTTAAATAGTTGTATCTCGGCCAAATATCGTCCGATCCTAACAAACCATACATCAATGGAAAGCTTATTTATTCAGTTTTCCGATGATGTATAAACCTCAATTTTGGAAAATTGACCCTTATGACTGGTTTTGTGATCCAGGGTCACATATTAGATTTAACTTTTATATCTATTATTTGTTTTTTTATTTTAATTCAGCTTTATTTTAATTACCAAAACATTTTTAATAGTTGTAGTTGTTAATAACAACACTATTAATAACAACATTAGCTAATCAGAGCCATGGCTTAGTAGTTAGAGCTTGTGCAAAATTAAAAAAAAATGTAAGTACACATTTCTGTGTATGTTAAAAAATAAAAAACAAAATTAATTAAATAAAAAAAGATTATATAAACTTTTATTTTAGCTAGGTTCCAAGGCAACATTACTTGGTTTCATTTAGCTTAACTTAATGAACTAAAATAACAAAAACGAAAACTGAATAAAAAAACAAAAAACAAAGTTAAAAAATGACCAAAAAAACAAAACAAAAAAAACTTTAAAATTAAGTTGGAAACATAAAATATAAAAACTAATTTAAAATATGAATAAAAACTCTTCAATGATACTAAAATAACACTTACTTGTGTGTGTGTGTGTGTGTGTGTGTGTGTGTGTGTGTGTGTGTGTGTGTGTGTGTGTTTACTCACTGAAGCGAGAGCTAGACCAAAGCTGGTGGACTGATGTTTCATCTGAATCTCGATTTTATGCAGCAGAGCTTCAATCTGCTCCTCTTCAAAACCTTTTCTGAAACAGCAATTCATTTACATTTCTTCATTTAGCAGGTGCTTTTATCTAAACTGATCATCAATTCAGATTCTCATAGTACACTGGAAAAGCTTGATTTCATTTAAAATATAAAATTGCATTAAAGCAATAAAAACCCAGTCAACACTCACGCAATGATGTCATCGATGGTTTGAGCAATGATGTGTTTGACCGACTCCGTGTCGGCCTCTGCCATGCCCTGAAGACCGATGGTGAAAGACACTTGTCTAGTGCTGCCATCAAACCTGCATCAATCACACATTCATAAAACTTCACCCTCAATAACTAGAGAGATGAACTGATTTTATAGTCTTGTCAAACAACGTACCCCACTGAGGAGGAGAAGTCAGAGCCGATTTCGGGCTCGATCAGGGCTTTGTAGAAGAGAGAGTTTGGACCAGAGATCATCAGAGAAGAGAGGAGGCTCAGAATGAACGCCTCAAACGTGTCTGTGATGCTGAAACACATGCAGACAAGCGGTTAGAGAGCTAAACCACAACTGGAAAAAATTAAATGACCGAAACTGCATAAATATTTGTCCACTCACTCTCCCAGAAGATAGCTCATGCAGAGCGTGTTTTGTTTCATGGGATCAGGAGCAAGTGCGTCAGGCCTGCAAGTCACATGATCCACTCTCTGAACAAAAAGAAAACATGACAAACCTCACAAAGCAGTTTTTACAGTGTGTTTGGACTGATTGTGTTGTAATATCTGTAGTGATGTGTGCTTTCGAAGCACTACTTCATGAAGCTTTGAAACATTTATGAATCTTTTGTTTCGAATCTCACATTCAGAGCTCATTTCAAACTTGCCAAGTCACGTAATTCTAGCAAATGAGGCTTCATTGTGTCAAACTGTTTTGAACCTTGGTATTCGAAACATTTCTGAATCTTCTGTTTCAAATCAATGGTTCGGAGCTCATTTTTAAACTTGCCAAGTCACATGATTTCAGCAAACAAGGCTTTGTCACATCAAACTGTTTCAAACCTTGGTTTCAAAACATTGAGGTATCTTTTATTTAAAATCAGTGGTTCAGAGCTTATTTTAAACTCGCCAAGTCATGTGATTTCATCAAACAAGACTTTATTACGTCATACTGTTTTAAATGTGGCTTTTCGAAACATTTCAAAATTCTGAGGGTTTGTCGCTACACTGATTTGGTGAACTTATGAACAAGCACCTAATGGTTTTAACTGAACTTGGGTCAGTATTATAATGTAGGTTCATTTTTTTTTTATTGATTTAATGAGTTTTAGTACTCGTGTGTGCAAAGCATAATACAAAAAGGAGAATATTTAATTCTTTCTAACTGACCTAGTTTGTCTGCCTGATAATACACAAAACAAGCAGTACTATAAATAAATAAAAAAGACAAAGTTCAAGGAACTTTCTCATTTAAGGATACTTAAAGATTTGTTGATTACACTTAATAGATTGCACTTTTGTGAAAACGCGCAATTGGTTTGTGAGAGGTGTAATTACACATGTTTGGGGGTTGTATTTACATTTTGACCAGCAGGCACTGCTAGTCTATGGGGTTTCAAATTCAAGCACTTCGAAAAAGTGAATAATTATGCGAAGCAATTGTTTCAACTGAATCAGAGTTTTGAAAAGCTTCATTTCTCCCATCATTAATTTTCTGTGTTTATTACACAGGTCATTCTCATGTGTGCATTGTTTAAACGTACAGGTTTGTCCCAGTGTGTCTGAGGTGGAACTGCAGTGTTTGGTTGTGTTTGCTCGAATTTAGACAGCGCCTCTTCTTCTATCTGCTGCAGGTGCTGCTCCAAAGGTAAGTCCCCGTATGTGAAGAACCTGCAAAACACAAACAACAGGCAATAATAAGCATCGGCTGCTTTTTGCACTCATTCAATTACAAAGTTTGAGAGTTTTATGTGTGTACCGTGCATTGCTGGGGTGGTAGTGTGTGGCGTGGAAGTGTTTGAGCTGCTCCCAGGTCAGGTCAGGAATGGCTAGCGGCTCCCCTCCGGACACAACAGAGTATGTGTGATCCGGCAGGAGTTTATTCTGCAGGTGCTGAGCGTACAGACGCTCATTATCTGACTACACAGACAACACAGAAGAGACTGTTAGTCTTAAAACTCAAATTGATATAAATGTGACATCCAGTAACATTGTAACTCCTATTCTTAATAGGAGAAAAGGACAGATACAGTGACATATTCAGCATACTGAAGGGTGCCTTATGCATATTTAATAATATTATGCAGATATTTATTTTTACAGTATGGCATAATGGCTGCTATGATACTGCTATACGCATATTATAAATCTACAGAGTGTGTTTTGTTATACTTGTAACGGCCAAAAAAATGACTATAATAATAAATAATGACAAAAATACTAATTTAAAGTACAAAAGAAAACATAACTGTTTACTACTACTAAATAAAGAATTTTTTAATAATTATTATATTATCTATATTTAAATTGGAAAAACTTTGGATTTTTTGTTTAAACAGATCAATGCGAGTAATTTGGGAGTTTAAAAAAAGAAAAGAAAACATAATATTGGCTAAAACCTACAATATCATTCAAAAGTTTAGGGTTGGTAAGATATGCAGTTTTTGATCAAAAACACACTAAAAACAACAAAATTATGAAAAATTATTACCATTTAAAATGACAGCTTTTTATTTTAATATTTTTAAAACATTATCATTATCAGTGTTAAGAACAGTTGTGCTGCTTAATATTTTGTGGAACCCCTGATACATTTTTTCAGGATTCCTTGATGAATAGAATGTTCAAAAGAAAAGCATTTATTTGAAACAGAAATCTTTTGTGACATTATAAATGTCTTCAACTTTTTACTAATTTAATGCATCCTTTCTGAATAAAAAATGTCTAATTTCTTAAAAAAATAAATAAATAAATAAAAAACAACTTTACTGACCCCAAACTTTTGAATAACATAAGCTAACGTCACTTACATATCATGCATTAATCTCTATGCATATCACTAATACATTTTTTTTTAATCAGAAGAGCATAGAGGAGTTTCCTTACAAACACTCCCTTCATCTCATTGAACACCACTCCCTTGAACACCAGGCGACTTGAGGGGTTTGTGGGGGTCTCGTGCTCCAGCCTCCAACCCTCCTGCCTGAAAAAAGCCCATCAAAACCAATTTATGTGCCATTAATAACACTATTTGAGTATGTTTCAGAGTCATGGCCTTTCCCAGAGTAGTAGTAGTATATTTTTCTTTAATGCCATGTCAGCATCTTAGGCTGTTTTCATGGCAAAAACTATTCAAAAAATACATGTATAACAAATCCAATAAAAACCAGCAAACAAACAAGTTATACCACACAATTTTTTTTTTTACATTAACATATGATGTTAAAACTTTTTTCTGGCAAAATTATAATAAATAACGCTTTAAGTGAGTTCTGGCCTTTACCAGAAGTCCAGTTCTCTGAGACATGGGAAGAAGACAGCGTCCAGATAGACTGACAGAAGGTTCTGGAAGTCTTTGGGATTCTGGGTGGAGAACGGGTACATCGTATAATCGCTCGCTGGTGGGAGAGATTGACATAATCAGAAATACAAATCACACACACACTTAAACACAAACATACTTGAGAAGGTACCTGTGAAGGCATTCATGAAGGTGGAGAGAGAGCGATTGAGCATCTTAAAGAAGGGGTCTCTACAGGGGAAGCGCTGAGATCCGCACAGAACCGTGTGCTCCAGAATGTGAGGAACACCGGTGCTGTCCATCGGCGTGGTACGAAACTGCACACTATAATAACACATGCAAAGCAATGTGTACTTCATTGAGGCATATAACAAGGTTTAAATAAAATCCTCAGCATATGAATGTTCATTAGACATACACACACACAGTACCTGAAGAGGTTGTTGGAATCGTCTCGGGCTGCATGCAGATACTGAGCTCCTGTGGCATCATGGGAGAGTTTAACGGCCGTAAGGAACAAATCCGGCACTGCTGTTACCTAGACAGTCACACTCAGTGTTAGCACTGGTCACATTGACAGACATACTAACTTTCCAGAAGTGCTGTAAATGTGGAAGACTATCATTAATGACAATTTAGTTTTTCCCAATCTGACAGTTACATAGTATATAGAACACAATTAATCCTACAAAGCCATATCTGATATGTGAATTTCTAAGGCCTCTAAATGATCAACATGATCAAAAGTGTTGTACACAATCTACTACATGCCTTCTATCATCTGATCGATAGTTCACACTTTTTTTATGGCATGTATAAAGCTTTTTAGTTTATTTCTAAAATTGGCCACCTTCAGGTTGTGGTTCACATGTGTTGTCTGCTGTGAAATCTTTAGTGCTTTTTAGAATGAAAGAATAGCTTTTATACTGTGATATTTCAAAATGAATATTTACAGGACTGAAGCAACTTAGGTGCAACTCAAGATACGCGAGTATCAAGTATGATCCATCAGGCTTTTGAGGAACATTTATTTGGTCATCTCTCAATCATCATTGTACTGCTTTGCATTATGTTTTAAAACTACAGAGAGAATATAAAAACTAAGCATATAAATATCATCTTACTAAGACATATTATTGGGCGATATAGAGTGACAACTCATATTTATATACGTTTTATGCAAGTAGTCTGCTGAAGTGTTATAAAGATATAATTTGTTTACAAGCTATATGAATTTCACATTACTTTTTGGTCAAAGAAATAAAAGCAACTGCACCAAATTGCATATTTTTGCTGAGTTTGGGCTTCTGAATAAAATTGGTGTTTTCGTCCTCATCAAAAATGAGCTCCATATTCTCACTACATCACGATTGAGATATAAAAGCCTAACGCATCAAATATGATACTCAACAACAAAAAAACATATACACAGACTTTTTTGATTTCCTTTTAAATTTAGTTTAAAGGTTTAATAAACTTTTCCATTTAAGAATGCATTTTCCTGACTATTATTTTATGTGTAAGGCTTTACAGTATTAACCAAATCAAACCACTAGAGGTTGTGCATTACAATGCAATGGATTTATCTTGGTTTTATAGAAACTTTCAGAGTGTAAGGTGAACCCCTGCTTCACTGTGGGATGAAACAGAAACAATACAGGCATCATGTGCATTTTCATGATTTGTTTACCTCTTTAACGGTGAACCCGTGGATCTTGTGTCCCACCGTGTACTGCAGCGCTCTCTCTACAGCAGAGCTGCCTCTCGACCTCCACGAGCCCTGGAAACTACAAACCCCTCATTCAACAGACTTACAGACCACACTAATCAGCATGACTGAGCTTTTCCCAGAGGATAATTACATAATACATTTCAAAACATCCAAAGATGTATCTATAAAAATGATGACAATGAATAACAATGACCTGAATGATAAATTAATCCCAATTAAAATACTAACAACAGCCTAAAAAGGATCACGCATATATCTGACACCGAAGAACTGAAGTTTAATTCAACTGAACTGACAAGTGCAGCGTTACTCACCTCAAATTTTTGAGTTTCGTAATGAATTCCTTGCTATGACGAAACATTTTAGATGCTTAAATCTACTGACTCTAATAATTACTGTGACTGCCGTACCAATTTCAAAGTTAAAACACATTATATGCGTGTTTCTAGATTCATGTTTCCGTTATGATTATAAAACTCTGCCCTTCCATGTCCCATGCTGTAAACGGCGCATGCGCACTAGACGAGACCGCGACAGCAAACAACGCTGCTTTTCATTGGCTGCAATATAAGAAGAGCGTAGTTGATTGATTAATACTGAGTCACTGCTTGTACATAATAAAAGTATGTCCACTAAAAATAAATTAAATAAAATACATTTGATCCTATAAAAATATTGTATGGAAAAATATACATACTTGTAAAACAAAAGATAAAGAAATGCAGGATGCAGGATGCAGTGGTTTTTAATATTAAATGACTATTTTACCGAACACTCCTTATAATGACCGGCAGATGTCAGTAGAAACAGAGGTCACGAAATAAACACAAGGGTCAAGTACTTAGAAATGGAAGGAGCGCCTAAATAAACTTATACTTTTTGGGCACACAGGGAGTTACCCATTAGGGTTAAATATTTAAGGAAAAAAAAAAAAAAAAAAAAAAAAAAAATATATATATATATATATATATATATATATATATATATATATATATTATATATATATAATAAACCGATAAAGTGATTTCTGGAGGGAGTTTGTCCTTATAAAGAATTACCACGGTTTATTATTTCATTATTGCAGATTTGTGATGCATTTAAAGTTTTCTGATAATAATTTAGAATCTAAAATGACAACTTATGGTTAACTAAGAGTTAATAGTAAATAGCCTTTCCTAATCTTAATACCCCACTTATATATTACATATGGAAGACAAAGTGCATGTGTTATGCTTTTATATTATCTCATTATTGCACATTTGTGATGACTTTACCATTTTCTGCAAATTAATAAATTAGAATGTTTATTTTATGGCTTACTGCATGACTTATAACACATTATTTGTTCTTTCCAGAACTGAAACTACTGAGAGTCCTATTTAAGTCAGAATTACTGTTTTAAAGTATCTTTTTCAAGTGGGTTTGTTTAAAGTTTTTTCCCCCAGTTTTTTTTTTTTGTGTGTGTGAGGGTGGGTCCGTAGAACATGTCGTTCATCTCACTGATGTCTGTTTTAAGTTCATGTAGAGGTAAAAGTCTATAAAACACTGCCATGAACTTGAAGTACTGAACATTTGTTGTAACACTGAACACAGCGCACCATATTTTTGTCCACACAATGTTCCAGAAGAGTCTGTTTACAGTTTACACAGTCTTTTTTCTGATACAGGATCCCACTTTAATCTCTAATGTGTAATGTTTTGCCCACTGTATAATAAAGAAACCACAAAACAGAGTTTTATAAAATCATTCATTATTATTGTGGTATAAAATGTATTCACAAAGATAATAAAAATCTTACAATATATTGTTGCTTTACATAGAGATCTGCTTTTAACAAAGAAAATAATAAAAACACAAGCAAAAAGTACCATTTTTAATTAAAAAAAAACAAACAAAAAAACACATCAGTTCCTTTATACAAAAAGATTTGAACACTTACAAATGCTCATGGCTTACAGGGAAAATTAAACATAAGTTTCAAATTTTTTCATGAAACAAATTCTGTGATATTGTTTAGTTTACAACCTTAAAAAATCTTTATATGCACATAAAGTGATAATATTGGAGTGCATTTTAAAATTCCCCTAAAGATACTGCAAATTCCAGTTAGACATTAACAGCTTTCATATTATCAATCCCTGAGTGAACATCCTCGTCTCTGTAACATCTGCAGGGCTTTAAACATCTGGACAAAAAATGCAAGAGCTTCATCTGAGTCATCGCCAACATGATGTCAATCTGTGCTTGGAAAACCAGTGAAATATCCTGATGCATTTTTCAAAATCATAAAATTATAGCATACTACTCAGTAGCAAATCCAGCTTGTCTCTTCAGGTAAAAATCATTCAATAACACAATTCCAGTCCTTCTGACACAAAATATACAGAATTTAACGGTTATTAGATTTTCCAGTTTCATTAAATGTTCCCAAGTCAAACCTGAACTTTAATTGGCCAAAATAATTAATGATGGATAGCTCATAATAGAACGAATTTAAGGCTAAATTTAATGGTTAAAAAGGTTTTTTACAAGTAATATCAGCATGACTAATGTACCTGTAAGTGCTGGATAAAGCAGGTCATTTGTACCTTATGTACTCCTAAATGCTACATATTGGTATATTAAAGTTACATATTAGTATGTTTTGAAAGGGTACTGTCCCAGTGACAGGTTTTTTGGTTTTTTTTGGTATCTGAGATTGTAACAAACAGCAATAAAGACTTTTATCTCAAATATGTATTCTTATAAAGCTAGATGGACACATAGCTGCTCTGGATATAAAGACGTTAGCTGCGCAGTAAAGCAGAGAGCTTTCAGTGTGTTAATGCAAAGTGTTAGTTAGCAAAATATTATTTTGATTTTGACATACATATTCACTGCAACTTTCAAAGCCTGCAAATATGTTAACTTACATTCAGTACCAGACTTTCTGAATTTTCAATACATTTATAGCTATGCTATAATTTGAATTGAACAAGTCAAATGTTACCAGCATGGGAACAATGCTACTGCTCATGTTCTGCTGAAACCATATCTTTAGCAAGAGAGTGCAAAATCTGCAACACTGACACTCAGCGAATACATAGAAAACCGGCTGTGGCAGGCCTTTGGGATTCTGTGCAGGTCTTTGGGATTCCGTGCAGGTCTTTGGGATTTGAGTTCAGATGTGTCGCTTCATGTGCAAAGCCAGATGATCAGAACGAGAGAAACACCTGAAAATAAAATAAAATTGATTACGTATAAATCTGTTTGAAACACTGTGTCTGATCACACACACACACACACACACACACACACACACACACACACACACACCTGTCGCAGTGGCTGCATTTGAAGGGTTTGGCTCCGGTGTGTTTTCTGAAGTGCCTCGTCAGTTCATCACTTCGAGCGAAGCACCACTCACAGCCATCCCATGAACACCTGTACGGCTTCTCACCTGCAGGCAGCCAACAAACACACAACAGCACTCACTATTTAGGTCTTACACACTAATTCAGGGTTGGCTAAACTGGGGTCTGACAGTTAAATAAAAAGAAAAAAAGTAAAATTATAAATAAATAGCTTAACAAATAAAACAAAGTAAAGTCCCTTACTAAAAAAGATATTTGTTAACCTGCATATAATATGACAATTAACTGATATCAGAGGACCAGGAACATGCAAATGTGTTGTTAAATGACTGAAATATTAACAATCACTGGGAATTCTTCAAGTAAGAATTTTAGGTCAAAGGGGTTCAACTGACAAAAACGTTTGAGAATCCCTGGTGTCAGATTTTTGGGATTTAATTCTGTAGGTTTTTGACACTTCGAATTTATAAGACATCTAAAAGTCGACATGAAAGCATAGTGAGAAAAAGAGATCAAACTTGTGTCACCCGGTACTTAATCGCCACATGCAACATGTTAGAGCACATTCACGCCCGCAAGCCCACGTCTCCATGGTGTTCTCTGCTGTGATCTGGGTTCCTTCATGATCTTTATTAGTTCTTAGTTAAGTCAGTAGAGTTTGCAAACATTCTTTAGATTGCATGCAAGATGAAGAGTGTGGGAACAGGGTTAATGCACACAGGGTAAGTAATCTATGTTCCTAGAGTGTATGACAGCAACATGAAGAATAAGCATTTCAAGAATGTAGGGAGTCACCAAACTGCATTTACACACACTCTTCAAACATTCACCTCCAGAGGAGGAGGTCACAGCTGCCTCTGCATGCTAAATATTCAAACAACAAGTGTGATGCAACAGCAGCGCTACACAGGAATGAATGCATACTGTGCATGCACTGAAACATTTACATTTATATTGGGTATTATACACTGCCATTCAAAAGTTTGGGATCAGTAAGATTTTTAAACTTTTAAAAAAAAAAGCCTTTTCTGCTCTTCGAGGCTGCGTATATTTGATCGAAAATACAGAAAAAAAAACAATAATACTGTGAAAACAGTAGTTAAAATAGTGGTTTTCTATTTTAATATTCTTCAAAATAGAATTTATTCCTATGATGCAAAGCTGAATTTTCATCAGGCATTACTCCAGTCCTCAGTGTCACATGATCTTTCAGAAATCATTCTAATATGCTGATTTATTAGTGTTGCATAATATCAGGATTCTTTGATGAATAAAACATAAAAAAACAGCATTTATTTATAATAGAAATCTTTTGTAACAATATACAATACCGTTCAAACTTTGGGGTCAGTAAATTTTTTCTTTATTTGAAAGAAATTAATACTTTTATTCAGCAAGGATGTGTTAAATTGATAAAAAGTGATAGTAAAAACTTATTGTTAGAAAAGATTTCTATTTTGATTAAATGCTGTTCTTTTGAATTTTTATTCATCAAAGAATCCTGAAAAAAGTATCACAGGTTCCAAAAAAAATAAAGCAGCACAACTGTTTCCAACACTGATAATAAATCATCAGATTAGAATGATTTCTGAAGGATTGTGTGACACTGAAGACTGGAGTAATAGCTGATGAAAATTCAGCTTAAATTGCATACCAGAAATAAATTATATTTTAAATATATTGCAATAATATTTCATACTTTTTGTCCTGTATTTGTGATCAAATAAATGCAACTTTGATGAACATAAGAGACTTCTTTAAAAAATACGTTACAGTAGGTTTATGGGGTTAAAAAAGCTCAAATTTGAATAAAAACTATAATATAAATAATACTAACAACACTGCTGAACTGAAACATTTATGCATTAGGCAGACGCTTCTAAAGCAACCTAAATTGCATTCAAAGTATATCAGTTCAGTCTGTTATAATTTTGTGAAGGCTTTAAGAGTGGTTTTAAAAAATATGCTTTGTAAGGCCAATTTATCGCAGTGACTTTCAACATGAACCAAATGGGAGAAGTTTTGTTTCCCAAAGCTGAGAACAATGTTGTGGCAACAGTAAATCAAAATACAGGTAGGACTATAGACGCTCACACAGAAACTGCTTACCGGTGTGTGTGCGTTGATGTGCTTTGAGGTGAGAGCTCTTGGTGTACACCTTCCTGCAACCGTTGAAGTAACAGCGATGAGCTCTCCTTCGTCCTTCAGGTGACCCCTCACCTTTGACCTCATCCCCTCTCGCCCCTTCTGCATCTTCTCTAACCTCCATGAGAGGGAGTGAGGGCGAGGAGGGCGGCGTCGGGGGCGTGTGTGCGATTACATGCTGCTGCTCAGATACGCTGTGATCCCGTGGGTGTGTGAGCACATCAGCAGATGAAATGATCTTCTTACAGCTGCCGAATGGTGAATGAGAAACTGTAGCGTTCCCGTCCTGCTTGGGGATGGAAGCTTCTGGCGGGGATGAGTTCGGTTCAGTCCCACAGCAACGCAGAAACTGGTTCCACAGATTGTCAGACTCGCATACTGACCTCAGGTCAGCTGCAGAGACATAGGGCTCATTCTGCAGATAGCGCTCAAGCTCAAGACAAGTCTATAAGAGAGAATCGAGGGCAATCAGTGACAAACACCAACCAGAAAACATGCTCTGTATGAATGTAAACAGTGTATCTTAAAGGAACACTCCACTTTTTTTGGAAATAGGCTCATTTTACAACTCCTCAAGAGTTAAACAGTTGAGGTGGGTGCAGCTGGCGCAATGATATGACGCAGCGCCTGAAAGTAGTCCCCAGCTATATCAACTAGTTACCTATCTGGGGACTACTTTCAGGTGCTGCGTAATATCATTGCGCCTGCTGCACCCATGGCACGGTAAAAAAGTTCCTTGATTATTACGCCGGAATGAGAGTACAGTTCCTAGCCATATTGGCCTAGAAAATCACAATCTTTTCATATTCCGTCGGTCTTAGTACACAATGTAACTACAGAAGAGTCGAGCTTTAAATAGGAAAATTATCAAAATTCTTTGGTCATTTTTGATGACCAAATGCTAATGTCTAATCCAATTCAATGATCTATGCTAAGCTAAGCTAAAAGTGCTACCGCCAGACCCGGAGATCGGCTGAATGGATTCAAAAACGGCAAAACTCAACTGTTTAACTCTAGGGGAGTTGTAAAATGAGCCTATTTCAAAAAAAGTGGAGTGTTCCTTTAAATGTAATATTCTGAATGAAAATTTCTAAGATAAAATTGAAGAATCTAAAATGAAATTCTGTCATTATTTATATACCTTCATGTCATTCCTATATGACTTTCTTTCTTCTGTGGAACACTAAATGTGAGGTTTAGCAGAATTTCAGTGGTTGTCTTTTCTAAACTATTAAAGTAAATGGAAATGGACTGTGCTGAGCTCCAATAAGGATATAAAGGTAGCTTAAAAGTAGTATACTTTACTCAAATATCACTGAATAAATAAATAATTTCAGTATGTCCCTCATATGATACTTTCTGGTGATTTTTGGTGCTCTACAGTGTTTTGGAAAAGAACTGCTCAGAGATTCAGCCAAGCTACTTCAGTGGGGCACAGAAGAAATTAAATCAGGTTTGAAATTACATGAGCGTGAGTAAATGATGACAGAATTATCATTTTTGTGTGAACTTCATATTTGAAATATAACAGAAAAACCTATGGCAGATTCTTTTGTGACACCTTATGCCATATAATGACAACATGCCACACTATAAAAAATAACAAATAATCATTGAAAAGTCATTCAAATTACATAAAAGTAATATAAACAAAATACTTTATTTCATTCTGCCATCAACTTTGCTGATAAAAATAAATGCTATTATCATATTAGACTGTTTTATGAACAATCACGTGACACTGAAGACTAGGATGAAAATTCACTAGATGCTAAAAAAAAATTAGCTTTGCCATCACAGGAATAAATCAAATGTTAAAATATAATCAAATAGAACATTTCACAACATTATTGCCATTACTGTTTTTAACTGTAGTTTTGATCAAACAAATATAACGTTAGCCTTGGTATACAAACACCACGTCGTTCATTTGAGTGTTCAAAACATAAGCTTCGGAAATCTTATATACAAATTAACCCTTTAACACAGGTTTGCTTTGATTACTCATATGTTTGATCAAAGTATTTGATGAATAAAGCTGGTGGTTTATATTACCTGTTGCCAGTACTCCTCTAGAGATGGTAATGCGGACAGGTATCCCGTGTCGAGGACACTCTGTAGCTCCTGGAAAATACTACACATGGGAATAACATCCATATTCCTCCCACGCGCAGATCTGTCAAACCCAGCTGGAAATCCTGGAAAAGGCGCTTTCCCGCCGTGTCTTCATGCGCGGACGTCAGGCAACAGTTTGTTTGTCTTCAGCAGACGCTCGGCTGCACAGAAGCGCAGTAAACTTCCAATTTCAAAACAAGCGAAACACGTTGAGTGTCGTCACCAGCGGACAAATCAGAGGCGACTGGTTAGTGCCCCGCCCACCGTCTCAACTCTACCCAATGGGTGCGTCCCTCTGCCAGTCTGGTTGATGATTGGTCATCGGTGTGTCTCTCTGTGTGATGATTGGTGGGTTGCAGTTGGCGCTATTTCTGGGGAGGTATATAAACTTACCCCCTTCATTGCAAATGAGGAAGTTGTGGTACTTGTGTTTCAAGTACGTATTTTTACGAGCATGGATAGCTGTACTCTCTCTCTCTCTCTCTCTCTCTCTATATACACTATATTGCCAAAAGTATTGGGTCGCCCCCTTCTAATGAACAGGTTTGACTACTTTAGTTATTTCCATGACTACAAATCTTAATGTTTAAGCATATAATGATATTCTAGGGAATTGTGTGCTTCTAATTTTATAGCAACCGTTTGGACAGGACCCTTTTCTATTCTAACATGACAATGCCTCTGTGTATAAGGCAAGGTTCAAAAAGAAAATTATTGATTCAGTCAGTGTGGAAGAACTTGACTGGTCTGCATAAAACCAAGTCCTAATCCCAGTTTAACTACCTCAAAAAGTGTAATGTTCAGTTACTGTTCATCATCAGAGCATGTGGGAAACTAAACAATAATCAGTAACAAGTGAACAAATGCATGGAGGACATTTGAGGTGAATCAGATCTGAATCAGTTTGTGATGTCTGTGTGTGTGTTATTGTGTTTTCCACACCCATACAATCCTTGGATTAGAAACACTGAGGTAAGGATCACTGAAAGTAAATACCTGGAAGCATGAACTCTGTTATTTTTTACTTAATAAAACCACTGTGGCATGTCAGTCTGTGTTTACAATCATAGGTTTTCCCCTTGTCAAGGCTGTGTGAATGGATAATGCACATACACACGCACCAACATGCACGTACACACAGAGAGGGGAGTGTGTACAGTGGTGGTGACTCATATTTTCTGTGATTACACTCACTCTGTA
Organism: Tor tambroides; assembly: GCA_021397915.2. NCBI lineage: Eukaryota > Metazoa > Chordata > Actinopteri > Cypriniformes > Cyprinidae > Tor > Tor tambroides. The sequence continues at coordinate 20,178 of JAFVLL020028336.1, forward strand.
TTCACACTAGCACACATGCTCTCTTTCATTCTGTCAAAGATAATATTTTGCAACATACTCAAAATCACAGAGATTGTTTTCTTGGTAATTCGTGACTACATAGTAACAGACATCCACACAAACAAATAAGTAGATGCCCAATAAAAACAAATAAACACAGAATAAAATGCAAAATCATACAGACATAAATGAAACACTCACAAAAAAAATAATTAAAATTTAAACCCAATAAAGTAAGCCTAAGCCTAAAATGACGCAGCTAATCACACAAATTGCACTACACAAACCCACAAACAAATTAAGTGTTTTTGAGTACTACAAAGTTGTTTTGGCACATTGTAATTTGAAAATGAAGTAGAAATAGATGATGTTGGAAGTGGATGTGTGAAAAATTAGCTGTATGATGCTAAATATTCACAGTCCATTTCACTGAATCAATTCAAAACAAGATTCATTTGCGGCATTACACAAAAATTTCAAGTCTCCATGTGGCATGTTTTTACAATATTTCACTAAAATATATGGATTATGTTTATTTTTATAGGATATAAATAAAAAAAAAAGTTTTCTTTTTGTTCAGTTAATGAAAAGCAGAGTGAAAACATGTCTTGGTTATTTTAACTAGATTTTTACTGTACTTACTGCATTAAACATTTTGAATCTATTGGTCAATGCCTATTTAGTTAGAATAATGGTTCTTCTGATTGGTCCTTCTAAGCCATTTCAGAGCAAACACACAAATATTGATCATGTGACTCAATAGTACAGTAAAACACACACAGATGTTGATACATCAATCAACATTCAAATGCCTGTAGGCTGAATCTCACACACACAAACACCTTTGTTAACAAGAAGTCTCCTCAGGGAAATGTAGTTTTATTGTGTTAGTGTGCTATTTTCCCATGATCTCTCATATTGAGTCTGAGAAAACTCATAGCTAATGAGATGGAATTTATTTGAAGTAAAAAAGACGTACAAGACACCACAGGTTTGAATACTCAGCAGGGTGTGTGAATGTGAGAGCATATTGCTCTTTCACACATGGAAAGCTAGCAAGACTCACACGTGTGATTGAGAAATATTCTTTATAAGGGATTGACATTGCAAAATTGCTGACATCAAAAATTTTGCAGCATTATTGTTTCTTGTTGTGTGGGCCTGCATTGTGTTTGTTCTGTTCGATGTCTGTGAAAGGAATTACAAAAATACCATGAATGTGTGTGTGTGTGTGTGTGTGTGTCTGCTCTGTTCCAGCTTGCTAACGTTATTACATAATACTGTTTTAGCAAGTATATATGCACACCTATATCTGGGAGCGTGTTAAGTCTCGTTGTGTCATATCATATGTTATCAGAGTACTAAAAGAAGTAAATGACAATCAGTCAAATGGAGAAAGAGAGAGTGAGCCAAATAAAAATAGGCTGAAAAGTTACTGCATTACTGATCTTCACAAGTCCATGTGCTTATTTGCCTACGTGTGTCATACATGGATAGATAGATAGAGATAGACAGATAAATAGATAGATAGATAGACAGATAGATGTGTGACAGAAAATATTAATTAACATTAGATCATATACTGTTGAATAAATCTTCTATTGAGTTGAAATAATAAAGAAAATAAGTATTTGCCCATTGATTCTTAAATAAGTCTACCATGAGAAAGTCTTCTTTTCAATGAGTCTAACAGAAGTGTAAGATTCCAACCTGGTTTATACAACCACCAGGGACATTGAGCACAATTCAGCACAATTTTCAGATTAGTGTTATAGCAGTTGTTGAGTGTTTGGATACATCCTTGAATCCAGCCAGTCCATTATACACACACACGCAAACAGCCACATATTTGATTAGACTTGTTTAAAGGGGCGTTTTGTACTTTTCTTAGAAGTACATTCCTTTTTTTGTTTTGGAGGTAATTAGGCTGTTCCTAGAAGTAGATTTACACAAACATACTGTACATACCTAAAGAATGAGACATTCTCTTGTTCCGTTATTATTCTAGACTTTAGAACATCCTCTGTAATAATAAATGTGTGTCTGGGCTCGCCGTCATACAACACGCAGAACCAGTTACATTGCCTTAAGAGAAATACCTCCTTTTGTGATCTGAGGCTCCACATCTAGCAAAAGAAGACTCTGTGGATGTTTGAGAGCTAGAGGTGGGTGTAATATGCCTTAGGAAATGTCTTCAACAACCTGAATTGACCCATAAATGAAGGTTAAGCATTTCATTGCCACGCTGTGATGTGTGGCATTCAGTTCAGCCAATGACTCTGTTTCAAAGTTTTAGCGAGTTTCTATACTTTTCAGGCGCTTGGCTCTTTTTATTCAACTATTTGTTGGATGTGTTTTAAGAAAGCGTCTTACTATAATTCTCTCCTTGCTAATACACAACCTACAGTCATGACAAGAAGGCCATTACTCTGGGAACAGCAGAGCAGACACTACTTTAAAAAAATTGGCAATTGCGTGGACATTACAGCAACTGTGTGTAGTTTTGTGTATTTTTGTGAGTTTGGAGCCCCCTACAGTTAAGCGAGTGGAATTCACTGTCATCTGCTGTATTTACAATGGATAGCTGTACACTTGCATTTGTTGCTGCCATAAAGCAATTCCTGCAATTTTGCAATTGCGAGAGAAAGGGCAATTTGAGAGATACATTTTTTTTTTTTGCAATTTCCTTATTTTTTATTCCATGGAGGAAAAACAGAATTACAAAATTGGGGTTTGCATAGAAATACCTGAATACGGCTTGCTATACAAAAGGGCACACTGCTCTGGGTTCTGTGTTCCACAATGCAATGCACTGCACTGCACTTGACTCAATCTTCTATTTCTAATGTAAGCTGGAAGCAATATCAGCTGCATTAATTACTCATTGATTGAACTGCCAAAAGAAGAGATGTTTTTACACAAAATTGACTAAAAATGCAAAAAACAAACAAAAATAAAAAGATAATGATATCAGGATGAGGTTTGCATTATAAAAGCTTCCCTGCTGAAAAGATCTTTATCCTCTTTTATTTATTATTAATGTGCATTAAAAGTGCAATTTTGACTGAAGTAAAGTCTATATCCTTAGTCAGGTTAAACACCACACTGCCGTTATAGAAGAGGCTTGTTTTATTTTCTAAGGAAAGCTAAAGCGTTACCATGAATCCCATCGACCCACATGCTGCTGTCATGACAAAGTTCTCCGTTAACGTCCTGAATTTCCTAGAATACATTGCCATCTCAGTGCAACACTTTGTACAATGAACCCACGCCAACTCGCCTGCGGCAATGGAATACACTGATGCTGATAGGTGCACTGAATACTACACTACAGCAGATATAACAGGACTCACTGCCCCACACTGTCTGAACCTGAAAAACTGTTGGGATGGATCATGAAGACATGTTCCTCAAACGTTATAGAAAGAAAACATTTAAAAGAAAGAAAAAAAAAACTGTCTGTTGAAAACTTCACAAAAAAAGTGAAAAAAAAATAACAAATCACTGGGTGGAAAAGAAAAAGAAAAGAAGAAAACGATAACACAGGTGTCACAATATTTACAAAAGTCACTATACAACGTTTTCTTTCTTTTCTTATCAACCAACAGTCTCAACCAACAACACCATCAACAACATCCCCCCATCCAGATCAGCAGTGCTGATTGTTTTTGAAAGATGCACAGTTCCAGCCTCAGCCAACCACGGGGCACGTACCGGCGCGTTCAATTAGGGCGGGGCCATCTGTGAGAACGACAGAGAGAGAGAGAGAGAGAGAACGAGCATAGACACCACATAAGTCTCCACGTAACACTATCTATCTATGATTTATAATCATTATTGGTCCTGCAGTCACTGTGCCATTCAGAAACATCAGGTCGGGACACTATCATGTTGATATGTCTGCCCTCAAGCCATATTTCAGCAGTGTGTTTGCTGAGTAAGCAGAAAGCTCTGCAACAGAACAGCATGTTCTAATTCAGACGCATCACACTGTAATTGCCCTAATGGAAGCAAGATGAGCTATAAAGCAGCCCTGTGTGTGTATTTTAGAGGGAGAGAGAGGTAATGACTCACAAGGGTGTATCCTCACTATAATTCATAAGACACACACTCTTGGCTTTCTGCCTGAAAAAGATACATTTAATATTTATATTTGTAAATCTGCTACTGACAGCATGGAGACCCACCCTGTAAAGTATGTACTCTCTCTCTCTCTCTCTCTCTCACACACACACACACACACACACACACACACAGGTATCATTATGGGGATATTCCATATAGGTGTAATGGTTTTTATACTGTACAAAATGTATTTTCTATCCCCTTAACCCTTTACTTTACTTTTACTTTTAGTCATTTAGCAGACGCTTTTATCCAAAGCGACTTACAAATAAGAAAAAGTAACTAAAACTATAAGTTAAAACTCTATAAATACTATATATACACATTTAAGAAAATAAAGAAATTAAATAAAAATGACAAATGCATACAACATTTCAAAGCTAAACATTTAAATGAAAACAAAAAAATAAAGCTAAAAACAATTCAAAATATTAAAACAAAAGGTATGAGTATAATAATGATTTTAACATAACACTAAGCCAAACACCCATTTATATATTATTTCATTTCCATGTAGTATGTTGAAGTACTAAAATAACTCAAATTAAATAAAACTAAAACTTAATAAAAAATCTATACAGACATAATAATACAAATCAAACTACATTAGTTTATCAGTAATCCTAAAAAATAACACTGAGCCAAACACACATGCTAAAAAAACGACAACAACTTACTTACACATAGTAAGAAATGGTTATAAAAAACTGAAACAGAAGTGAAACAAGTAGTAGGAAAGAGGAAAAATAAAAAGCGATACTTATATCCTTTGCCGGTGTCCCGGGTTAACCCTACCCCTAAACCTTCATTGAATGTTTTATAAGCTGTTTTCCTCATAGGGACCAAAAAACATCCCCAGAAAGTCAAAATTTACTGGTATTACTACTATTACTTGTTTGGTCTCCGTGAATATCAGGTACACACACAATCTCCTCCCCTCCCCTCCCCCCACCACCCCACACACACACACACACATACACACACCAGAGTTATCAATAAAATGAGAAGCTAAAACTCTAACAAAACTGAATGCCTGTTCTTAATATTCATATTTCCACTCTCAATCTGCATGTGTCTTTAATTAATAATGTTATTCAATTATATAATACCACTAATAATATTAATAATAATAAATACATACATTAATTAATGAATAAATAATTTTAAAAAATTATTATTATTATTATTTTATTATTATAATTTTTTATTAGAACCCAGCACTTTTTCTGGCTGGTGGCTTTCTATGAGGAATCTAACTTTTGGGACTTGCTTTTTACTGTCCATATATTTGTTACTTAATTTATAATTCGTTAGTATTGCTGGTGGGGTTATTATGGTTAACTAAAACCACACAATAAATAAATAAATAAATAAATAGATAGATAGATAGATAGATAGATAGATAGATAGATAGATACTGTAGTCAAATAAATGTACTTGAAATAAAAATAAACATAGTACTAAAATAACAAAAATTAAATATAGTAAAACTAATGAATAAAATTAATATATAATTTATTCATTTATAATTTGTTAGTATTGTTGGTGGGGTTATTATAGTTAACTAAAACTACACAAAAATAAATAAATTAATTAATGTTACTGTAGTAAAATAAATGTACTTGAAATAAAAATAAACAAAATACTAAAATAACAAAAATTAAATATACTAAAACTAATAAATAAAAAAAATAAAAAATAATATAGACATTTTAAAAACTAACAAAATGACAAAAGCACAATAAAACTACTAAAACTTTAAACTTAAAATGAAAAATATACAGTATATATACATATATATTACTTTCTTTATTATGTATTGATGAATTGCATGTATTTCATTTTGTTAAAATCAATGGAGTTTTCAGAGGTCTATTCGGGTCTATTTCAGTGGCTAAAGGGAACTGGTGCCCTCTAGTGGGTCAATTTTTTTCAAAGCTTCAACTTTAAGCATGACCCTTCAGTAGCCAACTATAAATCACTGCAGCCAGGAGACTTAAAGTGCTGGAGCTTATGCCACTAGTAGCAAGGTGAAGAACTTCAAGTTAGTATTAAATTATTAACAAATATAAAGATCACAGGAACCCATCAACACTTTTATCTCCTGAAATCTATTTCCTTGGTTGCAATGCCTTAATGAATTTTCACTTATTATAAAAAGCATTACATTTATTATATGATTTCTGCAACAACATATTTCTTGACATTCATGTTTAAGTGAAAGTTAAAGGTAATATTTTAACAAACACTAAAACTGGCCATTAACACACCTAAAATAAAGAATATAAGACTGATCTGAAAGGAAATGCTAAAATACCCAATCTCTCATGTCCTCCACAACACTGCAGTCTCATTGGCCAATCAGTGAGAGATGTGTCAAATCACAGCATTGCCACATCTCAGCACTGTATAAAAGTGCCTTACTCTAGTAGTTTACACCACGCACTCTCGCGCACACGCACCAGCTGTACCTGAGAACTGGATGAGACACAAAAAACTACTCAAGTATCAAGAAGAAACAGGTATGTTGTTAACATTTAAATTTGTTTTACTTTTTCTTTTTTTTACCTTTCAGAAATTAGGCTCTGATGGCTGTAGTTTTTTCGATAACTGTATTGCAAGTTCCACAGACCACACTTCTGATAACTCTTATAATGATAATGACTGTCTCTACTTTTACAACTAAACATCTGTTTACTACTACAGAATATTCAGCATATAAACAATTTTTTATAACACAAGCATCGATGTCTCCTTTAGGAAGGCAGAAACTGAACAAAACCTGAGGAAAGAAACAGTCATCAGTAAACGGTAATCTTTACTGCCAACTTTATGAAAAATATTATAGCATTTAGTGTTGGATTATTGTATGATTAAGTGAACAAATCTGTTAAACAATTCTTTCAGTAAAAAACAGTCCGACGTGCTATTTTACGGACTTTCTGTATTCTGAGAAGAAATACAGTTTAAATTAGGGGTGTTAAAAATGAATTTGATAATGAAAATTTATGCGTTTAAGAAAAAAACTATATTACAGTTGTAATATTCAACGTGCTGCAGAGGCAATCTCAGATTACATGCTCACTTTCACGACAGATGTGGAACAGTAAAGACCTCAGAAAATGGCTTATTAAGTGCAGTTTTCTTTCTTTAGAACAATTCTTTTAGAATTAAAAAAAGATAATGCCTGCAAATTTTAAATGAAAACAATATTTCTCCAAAAAAAAAAAAAAAAAAATGGAATTTTCATTTAATGGGAATTTTAAAGTAAGAAAAACTATGCAGTTCGCAGTGGGCTTATAGGGTCATTGTCCTTTTGGAAGGTGAGCCTTCTGCCCAGTCTGAGGTTCTGAATGCTCTGGACTGGCTTTTCATTAAGGCTATCTCTATATTTTGGTGCACTGAGCTTGTCTTCTACTCTGATGAGTCCCTCAGTCCCTGCCGCTGAAAAACAGCTCCACAGCATGAGGCTGCTACCACCACACTTTACTTTTTGGATGGTACTCTACAGGTGATGAGCAGAGCTGGTTTCCTTCAAACAAGATGCTTGGAATTGAGGTTCATCAGACCAGAGAATCTTGTTTCTCAGTCTGAGGGTCCTTTAGGGGCTTTTTTTGCAAATTCCAAGATGTTTGTCCTTCTGTAGGCTTCTCCTGTTTCCACATATGATCATGGAGCTCAACTAGAGGGACTATCAGGTTCTCCCATTACGGGCAACAGAGATTACATGCTTCTGTGAACCTTCAATGCAGCAGAATTTTTTCTGAACCCTTCCCCAGATGTGTGGCTTGATGCAATTTTTTTTTTACCTTAGGGCTTGGTTTTTCCTCTGATATGCATTTTCAGCTGTTAGACCTTTTATTAAGATTTGTGTGCCTTTCCAAATCATACCCATTCAATTGAATTTGCCACAGGTTAACTTCACTCAAAGTATAATAACATCTACAAGCGATATGAATGCTCCTGAGCTAAATTTCATCTGTCCCAGATAAGGGTATGAATACTTATGCAATGGAATCATTTAAGTTTTCTATTTTTAATAAATTTGCAAAGATGTTAAAAACCTGTCTTTTGCTTTGTCATTATGGTGTAAGAGTGTAGATTGATGTGGAAAAAAAGTAATTTAAAGCAGTTTAACATAAGGCAGCAACATAACAAAATGTGAAAAATGAAGGGGTATGAATACTTCCGCAAGGCACAGTAGATAGAGTGTAAGGATCACAAGGAAGGCTATTTTTCACAATTTACACTAGACAGTGTCTTGTAATCTTGTAATAACATCTATAGCCTATGGTTCTGTTGATGGAGTAATCGTGTGTTTGCATCTCTCTAGTTTTTCTCTCCTCTACTACAAGCGTGTATCAGTGGGTGGGGCTAAAGAGGCAGTGATGTAGAAGAAAGCGTTGATCTACACAATGGGTGAATTCCAAATGGCTTTTTTGCACCCTTGAAGGGCACTTCGGGAAGGGGACGCCATTTGTAGGGATGTTCCAAACGAAACTGAACTACTGAATTCCTGAAGTCAGTTAGCGAAGGGAACATGCGATGGTCACTTCACAGAATGATTTCCATTTGTGATCATGTGATCTCAGGTTAGGAGATCTTGCGATGCATTTTAAAGCAAAGTTGGGGTTGATTTCGACTTCACATACAAACGTAAGTAGAATAGGCTGATTAAATTTGTCTATATTTTAATGTAATACAAAGTATTTTTCATCAGTGATATAAATATGATTTAAGATGGTAGTGAAAGCAAGTTTAGCTTGAAAAAGTTTAATAGCAAATAAGACACAATTAATCAAATATTTGAATAAAATAATAAGAAATATTTATTTGCAACAACTGATGGGAGTGCTGAATGCTGCATTGTCATTTGGTCAGTCAAGGAGTCAGCCAAGGAGTAACAAATGCTAGTCAGCCAAGGAGTAACAAATGCTCATTTGAAAGTGACGTGACATACGGCCAAGTATGGTGACCCATACTCAGAATTTGTGCTCTGCGTTTAACCCATCCAAAGTGCACACACACAGCGAACACACACCCTGAGCAGTGGGCAGCCATTTATGCTGCCCGGGGAGCAGTTGGGGGTTCAGTGCCTTGCTCAAGGGCACCTAAGTCATGGTATTGATGGTGGAGAGAGCGCTGTACATTCACTCCCCCCACCTACAATTCCTGCTGGCCCGAGACTCGAACTTGCAACCTTTGGATTACGAGTCTGACTCTCTAACCATTAGGCCACGACTTCCCCTAGTTTTGAGACTGTAATGCCCTACACCCCTCAAAGAACACACTTTAAAGGCTCTGCCCTTCAAAGGGAGTAGGGGATAGAGATGCTCACTTCCGTTTGGAATTTGCCGAATATGTAATTTAAAAAATGTGTTTATGGAAATAAAAACAATATGGTAGGACATAAAAGCTCTAAAATGCAAAACAATAATAAAATAAATATACAGTAAATACATTTCAAAATATATTAAAAATAAGATATTAACAACTGTTTTTTGTTGGCCAACTTCATGCCTCTTGTGTTTTTAAACTGCGTCGGCTCCCGCTCTTTTTACTCTGGCCTGATTTGAGGGAAATAACCATGCTGTTGGATTCAGAGATTTTACCCTCAGCCAAACTATTTTCTCTGGAACAAATAATAGAGTAATGAGACCAAAGACTACCAATGAGATTTACTCACAACAAATTATATCTCATGTTTAACCACTATAGAGACATCAGAGCAAGTGGCAAATTCCATAAGATCTGGCTGAGGTGAGGCTGCTCTCGGTGTGTCCATGAGCGCTACGGCCACTGTCGCCCTGGAGCTCACATCTCCAAAAACTTTGAACCAAATTTTTAAATAGATGTTATCTTTATTAACAAGCTGCATATTTGAAGTCTAAACAAGTACATTCTCACCTAAAAAAATCTTAGAACTACATTCTGTAACACAAAAACGGTATTATTTTTAAAATCATAGCAGATTTGAGCATAACACTCGCTGTGAGAAATACAAGCGGAGTGATACAAACGGTGAAATGGTTGAAGTTCTGTTATCACAGAACAGATATATATATATATATATATATATATATATAATGTTTTTTATTTATTTATTTATTTATTTATTTTTTCAAGGAATAACCCTTTGGGATGCTGAGATGCTGCAGAAGAATATTAATGTACGGCCACAGCCAAACACTGACTTCAAAATTATTGCCACAGATTCAAGTGAAGACAAAGTCATTGCTCTTAATGTCTCTGCATCTCTTGAAGCCAGCTTTCTGTGTGGATTAGTCAGTGTGAAAGGATCAGCAGACTATTTAAATGACAAGAACTCATCGAAACATCAGTCTCGAGTCACCTTAAATTATCACACAACCTCACGCTTTGAGCAGTTAACTATGGAGCACCTTGGAGCAGGGAATGTAAAGCACTGCAATATATTTCAGGAGGGCTCGGCCACACATGTTGTTACGGCTCTGCTGTATGGAGCTCAAGCATTCTTTATTTTTGATCGTGAGGTTTCATCCAATGAAAACCATCAAAAGATACAAGGTGACCTCCAAGCATCAATCAAAAAGATTCCTTTAATATCAGTAGAGGGTCAGGCATCTTTGAAAATGAATGACATGGAACAACAGAAATTTGACAAGTTCAGCTGCACTTTTCATGGAGATTTTGCTCTGGAAAACAATCCGGTCTCCTATGTAGATGCCATCAAGGTGTACTCAGAGCTACCAAAACTATTGGGATAACATGGAGAGAATGCGGTGCCCATGACCGTGTGGGCTTTACCCTCTGAAAAAACTAGATTCGGCAGCCGCTCAGTTAGTCTGGGAGATCAGTGTTAGCCTAATACGACGACTCCAACGGATCATGGATGAACTGCATAATTGTGACATTCAATGTCAAGATCTGATGAGGGACAGTATTGCCATTCAATTCCCTGAAATCACAGCTAAGATCAAAAAATGTAAAGACCTCTGTTCAGATTATAAAATTGTTTTTCAGAAACATCTCTGCAGGGTTCTTCCATCCATAAGGGGTGGAGGAAAAGAAGAACAGGAGCTTGCTGATGCCCTGAATGACAAAGAAAGATCCCCATTTCAGGGTGCTCTGGTAACCAAGTATCTAAATGAGCGAGAGCGAGAGATGAATGTTGTTAGATCGTACCTCGACATCATGAAAGATGTTCCTGTTCTTTCATCCAGCAATGAATTGGACAAAGTTGTCTTGAAAGCATCCAATAACTATGTGATAGCTTTTGCACTCACTTCCTTAAATGAAAAGGAACTGTACCTTTCAGACATGGAGAATTACCTGAAGGCACAATCCTGTAACAATGGATCGCAAATAAGTTATGATCAAAACTCCTCAAAGAAGGCAGAGAAATGGTTTTCATCAGGAGATGCAACTACATTGACCAGGGAAACCATACAGGCCTTCCTAGATTTTAAAGAAGCCAATAAAGGAAGAACGAACATTGAATTTTGCATTGCATCAATCCCAGATGAACTCAGCACTGCCTCTTCAATTCATGTTTATGAAAGAGGTAGACTCATCAGCTCACAGTATGAACTTCCCTCAAAACCACCAATGCCGGTTTTCTTGAGTGCTGAGCATGACTGCACACATCTGCAAATCAAACCTCCTGACCATGGTGTCAGATTTGTGGTCTCATACTGTATTTCCTATCAGTCTGCACAAAGCTCTGAATGGACAGAGATGTACACTGAAGGGGTTTCTGACCAGATCACTGTCAAGCAGTTAAAACCACATAAAGAATATTGTTTTACCTGTAAGGCTGTGTGTCGTCCAGGAGTAAGTCTGACAAGTGACACAACATCATTCTTCAAGACTCGTCCATGTTCTCCTCCTGGAACACCTACAGTAAAACAAGTAGAATCTGAATCTGCAACTGTAGTCTGGGATGTTCCTACATCTGTGGGTGAGGATGTTCTGGTCACTGGATGCATGTTGGAGTTCAGAGAATGCACAAAGGATCAGGAAAATGAAAAGCCTTGGAAGTCTGTGAAATCTACAAACAGGGAGTGCACTCTTAATGGACTGAAAGAAGACAATTTACACAGTCAGAGATTTTGCAAACTGTGGAAATGATGGAGTGAGTCTCCCCAGCCCTGAAACTGTGTTTTCAGCCAGTTTTAAGGGTAAAGAATCAAATAAGGATGGGAGTGCTTTGTTCTTGAATCAATCTTCACGAATAAAAAGGGGCAATCCATCGATCCATTCCCTAATACTACACCAAAAATGTCAGACAATGTCAGCTTCAATCAGTATGTTTTCGGAAGAAAAGTGGAGGATGTGAAAAACAAAGTAATTCTTCTTTTGGGATCAACAGGTGCAGGGAAAACCACGCTCATCAATGTGATGGTCAATTACATACTAGGTGTAAAATGGCAGGATGCATATCGCTTCAAACTAATCAATGAAGTGACCAATCGCACACAGGCCGAGAGTCAGACATCCATTGTCTCATCTTTTGAGCTGTACAATCAGCCTGGCTTTCAAATTCCCTATTCGCTCACAATCGTAGATACACCAGGATTTGGTGATACAAGAGGAATCGCACACGATAAACTGATTACAGAGCAGATCAAAAGCTTTCTTTGTAGCCCTTTGGGATTCGATCACATTGATGCCCTCTGCTTCGTTGTCCAAGCCTCTCTTGCCCGCCTGAGTGCCAACCAGAGGTACATCTTTGACTCAGTCTTGTCAATTTTTGGCAAAGACGTTGCTGACAACATCATAGTTTTAGTGACATCTGCAGATGGTAAAGACATCCCAGTTCTAGAAGCCATTAAAGCAGCAGATCTGCCCTGTCAAAAGAATAAAAAGGGACAACCCACCCATTTCAAGTTCAACAATTCAGCTGTGTATGCAGACAAAAATGTAGAAGAGGCCACAACCTCTGACAACGATTCAGATGATAATGATGATGATGATGATAATGATGGAGGAGATAAACTGACAGAGCTTGTCTGGGACAAAACCTTTAAACAGATGAAGGCTTTTTTTAAAAACACTGGGGGCCACTGAAAGTAAAGATCTGACACTGACTATAAAGGTCTTGGAGGAACGAGAGCGTCTTGAGAAAGCCATGGCAAATCTGACCCCTCAAATAACTGCTGGTCTCTCTAAACTGAGTGAGATAAAAAAATTCAAGTAATGTTTGGAAAGTGAGAGTGACAACATGGCACAAAATGAGAATTTTGAACAAGAGGTAGAGGTGATGAAAGCAAACAGAACCCCTGTAAACTGTTTTACCATGAATTGCAACAGCTGCTTCTTCACATGTCACTCCAGCTGCTTCCTCCCTGCAGAAGATACTGTGCAAACTTGTGCTGTGATGGAGAATAACCACTGCATTATCTGCCCTGAAAACTGCCATTACTCTGCTCATTCAAGAAAAAAATTTCATGTGGACATATGAAACAAAAATAGAGAAAAAAACCATTAAAGAGCTGAAAGACAACTTCATGGCTGCTAAAGGAAGGTTCACTGACACAAAGCAAATGTTTGATGCACTTGAAAACGAACTCCATGGAATTGAGGACAAACTAATGAAGCTGATTAAATTGTCCTCTGATTGCCTAAGAAGGCTAGATGAAATTGCACTGAAGCCAAAATCTCTCTCTACAGCCGAATATCTCGAAATCCTGATTAAAACTGAGAAAGAGGAGAAAACTCCTGGCTTTGAAGACCGCATTGTTGGACTCAAGAAAATGAAACAAGAAACTCTTATTCTGGAAAAGATTGCTAAAGGAGAAAGTTTGCTCGAAAAAGAGCATCAGATCATGGTGGAGAGAGAGAAGCAAATGAAGACTGTCACCCTGAAAATTCTGAAACTGAAGAAAGCTTTTAGTGCCGTATAGCCACAGAGCAATCAGGAAACATACAATCAAAAGGATTCAAGTGCCTGGCTCGATGGCCAGGAGATGTCCTAAACAAAATGAAAGCTGATTATTATAAGAGAATTAGGAAAACTTTACATTTGCTTTACATGGTGTTGCTTAACTAATATGAAGGCTTCATTTACTTATGGATCAAATATCATCAAGAATACAGAATTTAAGAGTAATTTTGAGCTGGGTTTTTTCTCTTTAATGATGCAAAGTTTGTTTGTTTTTGGGTTTTTTTAAGCTTAAATGCTCTCTAATGTAAAATAATTTATTGTCTTTGTGTTTAGTCTTCTGAAATCATGCAAACATTCAAATACTGTAAAATACTACGAAATTCTATAAAAAAAACAATGTATGATTTCATGATTTTCCTTCAAGTTATCAAGAAATTAAATTGTATTAGTATTGCCTTAAACATTTTGAAATTATGAAATATGGATTTTCCTTATGGTAGAGCTTATACTGCCGCAATGCTTGTCAGTATGTGAAATTCCCTGACAGTTTACTACTGTTTAAAAGTTATAAGCAATTGTATTATAATTAATGCTACATATGCCTTTTTAAAATGACCATAATGACTTCTGTTATTAGTAACAATGTTGTTTTAAAAGAAATGTTCTCAACTCTGTGAATTGTAGCATTACGACTGCCCCAGATAAAACATTTTTGCCTATGCATAGTCATTTGTATTTTTAAAAAATGCTAATATAAGCTACAGAAGCTACAGTATATTAGCTATGGCAACATGATATGAAATCTACATAAACAATTGGAATGGTGTATATATATGTATAATGATCAGGGAAATAAAAACAAATATGATGCATGTAAGACAGCTCATATAGTTCAAGGGTGGAGGAGGCAGGGACAGGCAAATATTCAATGTAACCTTAATAACAAAAACAACATATGCTTAAACGACCCACCACCACCACGGTGATACCGGTATTACCGGTGTTGTCACACGTCGATTAACCGGTGGGAAAATTTCCTCACCGTCACAAGCCTAACCTGGGTCATTCCTGTTATTCAGTATACCTTCTGAGCTCTGCAAAATATAAATAAATACATAAAATTATGTGATTGTTTTGTAATTTATTTCTATAAAAGCGTATAACAGACTTTATGCTCTGTCAAGCTCAGGCACTTAGATTACAGATAGCACTGATATACCAACTTCAGTTTTGAGTGCGAGACAAACCAACAAATTATATTGTTCATAAGCTCACAAAATGAGACATTATAATATTGACAAACAAATAATATTGTTTTTTAAACAACACTGGATACTATATAACATACTATACTATATAACAAAGTTTTTTTCTTAATCAAGCTCTGTGTTGTCCTCACCATCAGAGATTTAATCAGACCCCCCCCCCCCAACATCTGTTGTTGCAAATAATATGTTTTATTATTCTGTCTTATTTCAAATTACTGCAGGTATTCATGTTGAGCTATAGCTTATTTCCTGCTTTCCATACATTAATGAAGATAAATGGAATTATTCTTACATTTAAGTCAAAATCAAACCCAACTTTGCTTCAAAATGCATCACAAGAACTCCAAGAACACATTTTAGTGTACTCTTTAAACTATTACATCAGATGACATGAACAATAAAAGGTTGGTTACGTGCCATTATAACTTTTTTATTATTAACGCAAAACTACTTACAGTTCATTAATTGCAGAGGCAAATTTCCTGAAGCAACCTGGTGTAAAGTGTCTTGCTCAAGTGTACTATTTATGGTAAGGAAGCAGGACTGTGTTCTCATCAGCTCTCTGGTTCCGGACCTGCTGAAGAGGCTCAGATAGAAAAAAAAGACATACTCATGGTCACAATCATGACAGGATGGTCCCAGTCCAGACCATTTTTAGGCCCATTTGAATGGTACCCATTCAAGATTTGACT
Source organism: Tor tambroides (assembly GCA_021397915.2). Lineage (NCBI taxonomy): Eukaryota > Metazoa > Chordata > Actinopteri > Cypriniformes > Cyprinidae > Tor > Tor tambroides. The sequence goes on from JAFVLL020028336.1 coordinate 36,128, forward strand.
TTGTGATGGGGTTTTGACAGAGGTTTTCCCATTAAACTCCTGTGTTCCTACATACTAAGGCTCTGATGGTGCTTAATTAGTTTAATCTCCAGCTGAAGTTGTGCACCACGTGAAACCAGCCACTCAATCACTTTAGCTTAATAAACAAGACCACCAAAACACAGGAAACATCCAATATAAACTCACTCATTACCATGCCAACAGGGAAACCAGGCAGGAAATGTCTCATGAAGCTCATTCGCATCTGGCTTATGGATTTAAGGATATGATAAAGCTAATGGACATGTAGGCCAAATTCTGTCAAATGATTATAAATCATTACAACAATGAGGACATAAATGAAATGTGAAATAGTTTGAGCAGAGATTGTCAGGAATGTACGTGACAGGACGGCGGCGGCTCGGCACTTTTTTAGAGGAGAGGAACAATTCCACAGGATATCTCAGAGATGGAATTCAAAATAAAAGAAAACAAACGGATGTAAAACTCATTCAATTGTAAAACCCAATGGAGAGAGAGTCTAAATGGTCTATTCTGATGTGTATATTTGTTTGGGAATTTGAGGGATTATTTATGTTGGTTTGGTCAGGTCACATGTTGCCTGGCTTCCTGTTATAGTAGCTGTTTCCTGAGGTGTTCATTGAGTCAAAATGTATTTCTAGTCCAAACAGAAAATGCAAAGAGAACAGAGATGCATTGTGCAGTCATGGTTTTCAACTTTACACTCTTCATATCGTCCCATCCTATCTCTTTAGAGTTTGTGTGTGTCTGCATGAATGCATTTACTAAATCTCCATCTGATATTCAATATTACCTATAACAGAAGAAGAGATCAGCTGTAAGCAAACATGAAATGGAAGGGGTCAAGAGAATAGACGTGAAGAATGAAGCAGCAAAGAAAGTATATGTTTTAAGTGTTATAAGAATATAAATGTAAAAGGGTTTATCTTACAAAACAAATGGCAGGAAGATGTCCCAGTCATACTGTACAGTAAAAAAGAAAAAAAGAAAAGAAAGAAAGCCTATTTTAAGACATTTTATACAGTGGTTTTTTTATACCGTTGATAGTAATGGGAATTGCAAAAAAAACAAAAAACAAAAAAACAACAACACTACAATAACAAATGTGGAGGAGAATGTCCTTAAAATATCACAAAACAAAAAAAGCTACGTTAAAATTTAATGGTCATAAATAGGTTTCATTTTCTACATTCTAATTTACCTTTAGAATTATTTCTTTGAAGTGAAATATGACCTGAAAAAAAGAACAACAAAAAAAATTGCATGTGGAAACGTAATATGTACAGTATAAGACTGATTTATAGGGGCTGTATTTGTCATGGTGTATGACTTTTTCTGCCAACAGGCTTCGATCCTGTTACTAACGTTATCTGTACCTTTACCATCCAAATCCATCTCCTGTCACAAATTTCAATCTATCTCTCACTATCTGCTAAATTGCACTGGGAATCTCAGAGCATTTTTGAATCCACCAGGAGGAGGAGGATATGCAGTCAGCTGGAGAACAGCTTCTTAGGGGGCAATTTCCTTTTTAAAAAAGATGAGGCTATCTTGTGCAGATATGCTGTGGAGATTTGCAGAATGTCATCTCACAGGTTTGGTGGAGAATTTAGATTTTGCATCTTCCTTTCAGGAACTTACAGACTACAATGCATTTCTTTCAGTGGAAGATGAACAGTGGACTGGAAAAAAACAACAACACAAAAACAAATTAATAAAGACAAAATGTTTGCAGTGTTTACAAAAGTTTTCAACTGGCAAAAATAATACCTACAGGAAATAAGAAATAACATTTGAATTTTTGAAAAAATATGCTATGCTACACAAATAATGGTAAATGACCTTGAAGAGTGAGAGAAAGAGTGAGATGCAGGCTGTGACATACACAGAGATGACATTACGTTGAGAGAGAGACAGGCAACATGGAGGAGCCAAAGAACTGAACTGACCAGACATACAAAGAACACACATGAAATATGTAGCAGTGCAAACATAAGGCTTGCAGTGTGTGTATGCCTCTGTGAATTCCAGCTAACACGTTTGGAAAGAACAGATTCAGAGGCGAGTGAGAAATGACAGGGGGACTATACAGATTTCACAGCGTGAAACACACACACATACACACACACACACACACACACACACACACTCACACTTGTTCTGCTATCCTTGTGGGGACTCTCATAGGCATAATGTTGTTCTGCTGTACAGACC